>JAKSZP010004272.1:0-102683 GCA_022478985.1 Massospora cicadina | reverse complement strand
TCACATAGGCGATGAGCATTACTCACGCCATCCAATAAGTTGGTAAATAAGTAATTGGGGTTAGTTGGGAGGCCTTCCAATGATAAGAAACACCCTTGAGCTATGGCTCAGATTTGTGTTTCTAATGCTTGTACTCTTGATACTATTAGAATCGAAGGGCATGTATTGGGCATTGGAAGTGAGGAGCCAGGGGAACCAAGAGGTCCCGGGGGTCCTTGCGACCCATCTCTACCTGCTGGCCCTGGTGGGCCTTGTTGACCCACTGGACCAGGAGTACCTCGTTCACCAGGAGGTCCCAGGATTACCAAAGGGGAATAAGGTGGTCCTGGAAGTCCAGGAGGGACAACAGGCCAGGTCCATCATCTCTGATAGTACCCACCATTTGGACAATATGTTAAACTAGCCCGTCAAGCTCACCAATTCACTTCTCATGTTTGACCCACAATTGTTCCAATTGTCTTGTAATCTCATCATCAAGGGAGGTGATATGGTGGTGAATAGGGTTATTGATATCGTAAGCTTGCTGAGATACTTCTTAGCCAATGTATCCTACAACTCCATTATCAATTCTCACTAACTGGTTGTGTATGTTGTTGATTTCTCTTCTATTATTGAAAATGGTTTCCCGATTATCCTGTCCAAAGTTTGAAGCTGTTTCATAAAATGAGGATAACTGAGAGTAAAATTGTTGCACCAAAGAGTTAACTGGCGCTGGATTTCGAGATGATGCAACCCCAAAATCTGGAGAACATGGTGAATAGCAGGATGTACATAATGCCAGAGGTACTGCTCAGTTCTGTCCAAAACAACTTTGGTAGGCTGTAACACCGCTCGGTTATATAAGTTCATCCTATTTTCAGCAACTTTAGATGTATGGTCTCGATTAGGACGAGCACCAGGCTGAATAGTTCCCCTTATAATGCCTTTGACAATTTCTTTAACATTTGCAGCTTGAATCTGATAATTATCTTGGTCAAGGCCCCTGATGGACAAGTCCATAGAAGCTTGAAATTGCAGTTTATTTGTATTAGCATAAGGCATCGCTTGCCTGTTGGAGTGTACCCATTGGTGATACTCATTGATTCCTCAGTAGAGGAGCTTTATTTGCTAGACATATTCATGGTTTTATAAAGTATGTTTTCACTAGGTAGCCTTGGAAGCAGACATGGCAGGGAGCACCAGTATTGGAATTTCATGAGAAATTATGATAAGCAGGTGCTATAAATGCTACAAAATTATTAGGACTGTGGCTCTAGCAAAGATCGACTCAATTGCAATGAAGCTATTAGTTCTGTTGTTATAGTGATTCCAATCAGAAATACAGAATCATGTATTAAAAGAGAACAAAATAATGCCAATAGAGATAAAAATCGTGGTACTTTATTAATTAGAAATGAGGAATATTTGTAGGGGTAGATTTAGTAGGTATGCATGAGGATTTTTGAGATGCACCTAAGGGAAGATCTTTCCTATTAGATGACCAATATTGCTTATTATTAATACCATACTTGTGATGGCCAGATTTGATAGTATTCTTATTTGATGAGACCAATTTTCTAATATGATTTTCTGCCTCATCAGATAGCTTAGCTTCATTCTTCAAAGAAGGTTGATAACTCTGAAGGGTTGATCATCGGTCTATCCTAGAATCAGATATCTATGACATAGATTTTACAATCTCATTAGACCAAGATATCGAATCTTAATCTTGAGTAATTTCAGTCATTGTATATGAATCCCCAACAAACGTCTTAAATAATGTAGCTGGTGCGTTTTAACGCCCTGGATGTAAAGCAGGGCTGAGTATCACACACATTACCAGGACCAATATGGGCATATCTTGACTGTACCTAGCGTTGGTTCAAGGTATGTTTAAGGTCAGTGAGGACTACCAAATTAACCTTTTTGGCCTCATGAAGTCCAGTCTTGTCTCTGCAGTCTGTGCCCTCAGTTTTTCCATGTAACCATGACATTACCATCTCGTTCTTTTGGGCTTCACCCCCTCGAGGGGCTTTTGTCCAGGGAAAGTTCTTGTGGACAGGGGCCATTTTCAAGGCGGCGATACCTGCTTCAACTTAAGACCTGCCGCCTTAAGGAAATGCTCGTGGAAGAACTTAATTAGATCTTTTTTATGGGCATAATTGCACGCTGATACTCAACTGTTTTAAACTGCGCCAAATTTAGTCCAGTTTATTAAAAACTCAAGCCTCCTTATTACCTGGTGAGAGGCTACAATCTGTTCCACTTTCTCCTCTCGCTCCCCATCAACAAGATACGCCTCTGGAGTCTCTGGTGGGGGCCTTCAAACAAGGTCAGCTTACTTTCATGAAAGATGGAAAAGATCCAGAACAAAGAGGGAAGACTCAACTGGTATGAGGCGTGACCCACCTTTCTGACAAAGTGGTAACGCCATATCCTCTTTGGTACCAGTTTTTGTATGGCTGTTTTATTGGGATGTTTCTTGCATCAAGAATCACGAGATCCCCTTCCTTGTGTGAGGACCTACCCATCTCTTACATTGGCGTTCTCCTTGTAAGCTTGCATAGCTGCATCCAAATTAGTGTTTATTCCCTGGTGTACTTTCTTGACAGTCTTTTCAAAGTCTACCACAGCTTCCACTTTGGATCCACATCTGGTCTTCATGTTGAAGGTGGGGCTAAACCCATAGTTGGAAAAAAATGGGAGGAACCAATGTATGCATTCTGGACGTTTTATAGCTAAATTGGGCCATGGGAAGATGGTAAACCCAATCTGAATGTTTTGCGGCAGTGTAACACCATAGGAACTGTTCCAGACGCTGGTTCACTCGTTCATTCTGCCCGTCTGACTGGTGGTGATAGGTAGTAGAATGGCTGGGCGAATTTGAAGAGTCTTACACAACGCTTCCCAAAATACAGAGGTAAAATGGAACTGCAACCACTAACTATCTCCCGGGGCACCCCATGAAGGGCAAACACATGAGACACGAAGAGCCTAGCCATCTCCGCCATGGTTAATGTGGTTATACATGGGATAAAGTGGGTAAACATTGTAAAACGGTCCACCACTACCATTATGGCATTATAGCCTTCAGAAGCAGGTAACTCGACAATAAAATTCACTGATAAGAAAGTCCAAGGCCTTCAGCATTTTGAACTGATATCAGCAACCCCATGGGGGATGGCGATTTTGCTTTATCTAGTTTCAGACCAGACACTCCTTACAATATTTAGCAACCTGCACAACTAATCACTTCCAATAAGTTCGGTGAACTATCTCTAGCGTCTTCACCATCCCAGGATTTCTGACGGTGATTCTGTCATGATGGTCCCAGATGATTTCCAGGCGAAGTGGTCCGCTGTAAACCCATTGGCATCCCTGAAACCACAACATCTCGTCCTTAATGTGGTAACCACTGGTTTTATCATATTAACTTAAATTACTCTAGGCGAGGAATAAAGTAAATTTGGCTGACAAGGGCTGTGAAAGGGCCACTTTTTTGGACATATTATATTCCTCCAAAAATTCTAGAGGAGCAAGCGCTGACACGTGGCCCATGGGAGAGGAATGTTGGACCACAATCTTACCTGGCGGAATCATCAAGTGGAATTTGTGTACCTCCACCTCCTTTGGATCCAAAGCTAACGCAAGGTTTTGAATCAAAGCATCTGACAAACTATTCTCCTTTCCATTTGTAAACTCGTAAGAGAACACAAATTGGGCCAAGGACTCATGCCAGCGGGTTTGCCGTGGGGTCAGGACATGAGGTGCGTGGTAGTACAACAAGGCATGGTGATCTTTTTTATTAATACGAGGTTGGCCGACCAGGGGACAGACACATCCAATATGTAGGAGTAGGGAAAGCGGAAAACAGAAACGGGAAGAGAGCGCAAAACAAAGGGACTCAAAAGATACGACTTGGCACACTTTGGTGTGGCTGGGGGGCCACGGGTGGTGGGTTACTAGACCTTGAGTGGCATCGCAACTCATGGGCTAGTAGGGTGTACCGCCTATGAAGACTGTAAGGTTTTTAATGTCATAACGAAGGAACCAGATTGGAATCCAGGTGCCCATCCATTTCTTCCATTTGTGTTGGAGTGAGCCGAACAGCCAGGCTGGAAATGGTCAGCCAAATGGCTGTGGAACCTGATGATGGCTTGGTTAAAATTGTGGAAGATCCCGTTGAAGGCGTCAAGGGTAATTGTTGAATGGACCATATTGCAATGCACACAATTATAGCCCTCAGTGCCTGGGAAATAGGTGAGGCCATGTTGAGTGCCATGATATCGCGGGATAGTCAGAATTTGGTTGTAGGTGATCGTTGAAACAAGTGCATCACGTTGGCCCAGATATGCGCAGATGGCGGGCACTCTTCCAGGTGATGTTCTAGTGTGTTGGGTCCGCCACAGATGGCGCATGTCTCAAACATTGAGAAAGTACGGTCGGCCGTTCTATATGTATGGCGCATGTATCGCCACATTGTGGAGCACACTTGTGGGGATAGGAGGGGGCAGGCGACGAGGTTCCACACCTGTTTTTGGGTGTGCAAGTCATATGGGACGTCTTGGAGGTCTAGGTAGTCAATCCTGGACAGAGGGAAGGGTGGTAATGGGGCAGGTACGTTAGACACCATTTGTCCTCTGTGGAGTTGCACATATCCAGTTTGAGGGTGAATGTCTTCAGGTTGCTGTGCATAGGAGAAGCTCCAATCCCCTTATCTTAGGTTGTATAGGATGCGTTTGGAATACCAATTGGTGTTGTGTGGTCCAGTGGCGTTTTGGTGTGTTACAAGGTACTTCATCATGGTCGCCATGTTGGAGGGGGACCTCAGATGTAGTGCCTTTGCAAAATTGGTTTGGGCTGCCTTGGCCCAGTGGGGGTAAGGTGGGTTGGGTGACGTCGTGGAGGCTACCCATGAGCTATACCTGTGCCGTGTCTGCCGGAACACCTGCATCGCACCATTGGAATTCTTCTGAGGGTGAAGCCTTTGGCAGCATATGGGGCAGCTATTGTCAGTTCTGGGAAGGATTGCTTCCAATCCCAGATAGTTTCAATGTGGATCCCGCTTTGAGCCATTCTCAGCCCAAGTCAAGGGTTCATGACCCCTTTCATCGCTGTTGCTGCCTGTGGTGAGATCTCATGCTCCATCCACGGTTGGGCTGACTGGGGGGTGAACCCCACCGCATCCCAGTCTGTGGCCTCAGCGAGTGTTGAGGCGTTACTCCAGATTTTCCACTTTGTGATCAGGAATGGTCATCCTCTGAGGGTTTCATGAATCAGCTTGGTCACCCCCAGCTCTGCCCATTTACGCACTAGGTCCATACTAGACCCCACTCAGAACCAGTATTTCATCTTCATTGCTGGGGAGAAGGTAGTGTTATACCATTCCAGCGCCATGTCCACCAGAATGGAGTGTATGGCCCATTTGAGGGCCATAGATGCATTCAAGAAACGTCTAGTGTATTTGGCTAAATTTGTTGGGTTGAGGCCCAAGCTCCCAACAGCTTGGGTGTAACGTGCCATAATGCCCACCTTGTTGTATTCCATCATATTTAATAGGTTAATGCCAGCCTCCATCCAGGCTTTTGCATCTGCCAGTTTTAAATCTTCACGGATGGCAGCCTCTATCACCTTGTAGTCCATGGGGATTTTCATCCACTCCAGGGCATCTTCAGTTCAAACTCAGGACACCTTGAATTGTACCACCATATCAATTGAGATTTGGGTGTCAAGCCAGCATTTGGCCGCTCCAGCAGAAAATTTATGGTCGCGCCATATAGCCACTATGACTGGCTTGATTCCTTTAGAGACCCACTGAGTCACCGTATAGTACTGAAACTGGAGGGCCTCTCATTGTTTGACCTTGCAGGTGGACACGCCTTGATGCACTAACATGTCCAACTGGATTGGTGTAAATTTAACCGGGGCCCTGGCCATCAACTTGACCGCTGTTGGGGTTTCTGCCCCTTCCAGTAATACTTTAAGTTTTTTTGCTGATCCTTCTCAGGTGTTTAATCCCTTGGATTTGGTCCCCAATATATAGTCACCCCGCCTTGGTTGGTCCTCAATGGATCGGCTTGGTTCAGTGATTGAATATTTGGGATCAGCCATCAATGCATTGTCAAGCTATGGCCCCCTGTCAGAATGCCTTCATCAGGGATTGTGCCCAATTGCGTATCAGGCATTCCGCCTGATGAGTTACTCATGTTACCAAATCATCTTTGGTTGGGGACCATTTGCCCCCCCAACTGGGCTGTTTTGGGATTGGCGTCTTACTTGTTCCTCACCCAAATACCCTGAGCTGATCTAGTAAGTTTCTCCATGTCAGAAGAAATCTTTTATATTGCTTGACTCCATTGGTTTGAATTGCCAACTTCTGTTATTTAAATCTGAGTCATTTTCAGATTCTACCAATACCTCATCCAGGTTTTTTGCTTTATTGGCAAGAATTTTTTCACCCTGTGAGGCCCCAGTCCCCCCTGCTGATTGAGGTTCACTGGGGAATATTCCTGACTCCACTGATCTCAGAGTAGGGCCTTGCTCCCAGAAGGTTGCGCATGTTGTCTGGGTGTCGGTAGGCATCAATCCTAGGGAGTCAACCCCATCATTTGCGCTATTCATTAGGGCTCCATGACCCATTGACGCATTCTCTCATTTTGTTGTCGTTCATATCACCAGTTTGTTACTTGGCATGTACATGGTGGAATGCCCAGCCCCGTTTTCTAGTCATATCAGGGCTTGGGCCAGTGGGAAGTTGGCAGATGGTTCATCCATCTCAGCAACCTTGGTATTATTATTAATAAAAATCACTATCAGCTCAGGCAAGTCATCTGTTTCTATATGCTGTGCACAAATGGGCGTCTAGAATTCCCTACGCTTGGTTGGTTGGCCTTTTTTCACTGCTCTATAAAATTGCAGTGCGTTATGGCAGTTGGTTGCTCTCTCAATTCTTGTAAAATTCAATTTTTGCTATAAAAAATGATATTTGTGAGAGAGAGTAGCAGATTATGCTAGAGATGGTATTTTTAAAATCAATTGGACATTTGACTCACTGTTTTAATTTAGTAAATTTGCTAATTACCCAAATGACCATTAACCACTTAATAAAACCATTTAAAATATCAAATAAACTGAATTCTAACTACTCAGCCATAACTATATACTGACTACCATCAAAAAATATATAGAATTTTCATTTGATACATATAAAAGTTTTATTTTAAATATGAAAAGTAAACTTTTTTGATGCATCAATGCATTACCATTTTTACTGACATCTGTGCAAAGTTTCAAAATTTTTTATTAACAATAAGTGTCTGAAATAGAGCTTGTAAGATTTGATTACAGACAGACCGATGTGTAAGTTAAAGAAAAGTGTTATAAAACTGAATGTTTGTTTCTTTGTTTTTTGTCCCATATGCTTTACTATACCATTCATCCAATTGCTATGAAAATTTAATGAGATGTTGTGTGCATGCCAGTGAAGGTTTCTGAATTTTAAAAATTATTATTTTCACAGTAAGATAAAAAGTTTTATATGCTAGAAGTGAAAACCATATAAGTTCTTAATGGTATTTGCTATATTATTATGGCTGAACAGTTTGGTATTCAGTTGATTTGATAGTTCAATAGCTTTGGCAAGTGCTTGGTGGTTTTAGGTTGGTTAATAAGCTTGATGGTTTTAGTAAGCACTTAGTGGTTGGTTGATTCAATAAGTTAATTGGGTTTGGTATGCTGTTAATATTTTTTGGGCAGTTCAATAAGTTTAGTTTGGGGTTATCAAGCAGTTAGTAATTGGTAGATTTGATATGTTTGATGGGTTTAGCTAAGTGATTTATCTATGATATGATATGCTTTCTAATTTACTCAATTTAATTTTTTATTAATTCTGAGCAATGCTGGGTAATACCACTATCTTTTTATAATATATATTCATGTTTAATCATTTCAAAATGGCTGTTTATTAAACCTGAGTGACGCCAGGTAACTCCGCTAGTATATTATACAAACCCCCTCTATTAGATTGTGATCGTCCTAAAGTTAGTATATCATAAGACAAATGATGTTTATAGATAAAGATATTAACTTTGCTACTTTTAGTTGAGTTATCAACTTAACCACCCCATTATTCTATTGATCTGATGTATAAAATATCATCTAAAAATATCTTTTGTTGGTTTGCCTGATGCATATTTTATAACGAGTTAGTCTTTTGAAATTCAATAAACATCAACGATTTGACCGATTCTTCATCTTATATATAAAAATGAATGTCTGTCTGTCTGTCCCAAATGCATTCCTATACCATTTATCCAATTGTGATGAAACTTTGATGAGTTGTTGTGTGCATGCCTGAGAAGGTTTATGAATTTTAAAAAAATATTATTTCAATAGTAAAATAAAAAGTTTTATATGTAACAAGTGAAACTCCTATATATACTTCAATGGTATTTGCTATATTGTTACAGCTGAGCAGTTTGATATTCAGCTGATTTGATATCCTAAATGGTTTTGTTAAGTGGTTAGTGGTCATTCAGGTATTTAACAAGTTTATTTAAATCAAAACTTTGAATCAAAAGTCCAATTGATTTAAAAATACCTCCTCTAGCATAATTGGCTCATTTTTTTCTCTCTCGCATACATCATTTTTGAATCAAAAAGTGAACTGAACAAGAATTGAGAGAGCAACCAACTGTCAGTGCGCACTGCATCTATAGAGCAGTGAACCACAGCCAACCACCCAAGTGTAGGGAAGTTAATCTGCCCATCTTTGTGCAGCACATAGAAATGAACGACTTGCCTTCGCTGATATTAAATAACATTAATAAAAGAAGGAAGCTATGATGGACATACTATCTAACAAACTTCCACTGGCCCAAGCCCCCACATGACTAATAATGGGGAAGGGCAATACAACCCTTGTACATTAAGTAACAATTTGGCGACACAAACAACAATGAAAGGTGCAAATGCATTGAAGGGTCATGGTGCCCTTGCAACTAGTGTGGATAATGGGGTCAACTCCCTAGTATTGGCGACTGCCAACAACCAGCTGACAAGAGACACCTTCAGAGAGTGAGGCACAATGCTGAGAACAGTGGTGTCAGGAATATTCCCCACTGAACCTCAACCAGTAGAGGGGATTGGGGCCTCACAGGGTGAGAAAATTTTTGTGGAAATAACAAAAGACCCAGACAAAGTATTGGTTAGATCCAAAACTGACTCAGGTTTGATAAATGAAAATCAGCAGCTCAAGCCAACAGAGAAAAGTCATAAAAAGTTTTCTGCTATATGGAGAAACTTACTGAATCTGCTCGGGGTATTTGAGTGAAGTAGAAGTTGGGCACTAGTACCAACAAGGCCCAGTTGGGGCGGTGAATGGTACCTGACCAAAATCAATTTTTTGACATGAGAAAATCATCAGGCAAGATCCCCAATACACCATCAGTTGCAATCTCCAATGAATTCATGTTGATAGGGGGTTCTAGCTCAACCAAGAATTGACAGCCAATCCCAAATGGACAATCAGGAACAAACCCTGACAATTATAAGCCATCGGAGGGGATTAGATTAGCACAAAGCCAATTGCTGAACCAATATGAACTATCAGGGACCAACCCTGATGGGGGTGAAGCTATATTGGGGATCAAATCTGAGGGATTGGACACTCAGGAAAATTTGGCAAAAAAACTAAAAGTACTACAGGAAGGGGCTGAAACACTGACAGCAGTCAAGTTGGCAGCCAGGGCCCCAGCAAAATATATCCCATTCCAGTCAGACATGTTGGCACGCTGAGGCATGTCTTCCCGCGAGGTCAAACAATGGGAGGCCCTCCAGTTCCCATACTCTACGGCGACTCAGTGGGTCTCCAAAGGTATCAAAACAGCCATTGCGGCTATGTGGTGAGACCACAAGTTTTCTGCTGGAGCAGCCAAACGCTGGCTCGACACCCAAACCTCAATTGACATAGCAGTACTATTCAAAGCGTCATGAGTTCAGACCAAATATGCCCTGGAATGGATGAAAATCCCCATGGAGAACAAGGTGATCAAGGCTGCAATCTGCAAAGATTTAAAACTGGCAGATTCAGAGCCTGGATGGAGGCTGGCATTGAAAACTTTAAATGTGCTGGAGTATAACAAGGCAGGCATTACAGCACAATACGCCCAAGCCATTGGGAGCTTAGGCATCAACCCAACAGATTTAGCTGATTATGCAAACCAATTCCCAAACACCTCAACAGCCCTCAAATGGGCCCAATACACCATTCCAGTGGACATGGCACTAAAATGGTACAATACCACGTTATCCCCAGAGGAGGCACTATGTGGATCATGGCTGGGTTCAATGCCACAGAGACCTTACACTGGTTGTACACCCAAATTCCACCAGCCAGTGCATCAGACCTGATGAAAGCGGGCTGGACAAAGGAAAAAGTGGTGGAGTGGGGATCATTCTGGGATTGGTCACCGGAAGAGGCCATCAACTGGTCCGCCAATGGATTCACACCAATGGAGATGAATTACTGGTTCTGAGTGGGGGCCAGTATGGACCTAGTGCTTGAATGGGCGGATCTTGGGGTGACTACACCAATTCATGAAACCCTTAGAGGCTGACCATTCCCAATCAAAAAGTGGAAAATCTGGAATGATGCTACAACAAATTCCAAAACTGCAGACTGGGATGCAGCGGGTTTCACCCTGAATCAGCTCAACTGTGGATGGAACATGAGATTTCACCACAGGTGGCTATGGCAATGAAAGGGGTCACAACCCCAGACTTGGGCTGAGAATGGCTCAAAGTGGGGATCCGCATCAAAACCATCCAGGATTGAAAGCAATTCTTTCCTGGAACTGAAGCTAGTGGTCCCATATGCCGCCAAAGGTTTCACCCCTTTGAAGCATTCCAATAGAGTGAAGCGGGTGTTCTGGCAGCCATGACATGAGTATTCACAGATGGGGGCTGAAATAGTGTCACAGTAAGGGATTGGTGCCAGCATAACTCGATTACGCTGAGGTCCTTCAAAAATATCTCCACCCAACGTGAGGCCTAGAATCTTCCCTTAAGTGGTACTGACTGGGGTTCTCGCTGACAGATGCCCTAGAGTGGCAGAGCCTCAATATTGGAGTTCAAATGACTAAAATTATCAACTGTTGAGGTATCAGCATTCACCAGATTGAAGCATTCCTCAACTGGGGGTTCAGCCTTGATTAATCAGTAATCTGGATTCTGAAGGGGAAGACCCCCGCTGAAGTACCCAAACCAAGCGCAAAAACCAAATCCTACAGCGCAGTGGCAGCGCAGCAGCAGCGCATATCAAAGACAACATCTGGAATGGGGCAGGGAGCCACATTGAGTACATCCATCAGTTGATCAGTGGGGTTCTACAGACCGCCAGGCTCCAAAATTGTACCTAAAGGATGATATCCGAATTCACCTGCAGCAAGTGGAGGAGGAAAATGGTCTGACCTGATAATGTTGATTTATCAGGAACTCGATGAAGTCCTAGCTGGAGGGGACTTTGATCACCACTGGTTACCCAAACACAGATATATAGATATAGCAATCTCAGGTGAATTGGACCGCAAGAAACTCCTCAAAATTGGCATCAAATACAAGGGGACATATCTGTGCTTGGAGCTGACCAGATACACCAACCAAACTGCAAGGTGGGTAACCTTCCAGGTTCTCCCCACCGATTGTGAACAGGAGTGGGAGCACATAGCGATCCAGACCAGATTTTGTACTATGGGGAAGTATGAGAATTATGGCAAGCCGGTGGCAATTACATCACAAAGTGCCTTTGCCCCCGGACAATGGAAGCGCTGCATGAACTGGCACCCTGGATGAAGCTGAACAAAATTGCTCTACCCCAATTCATCTGCCTGCCTGGCCTTGACAGGGTAGTATACGTCAAACAGGAGGATGCTAAACAAGTGTTCTGGTTCTGTTACCAGACTGGCCAAACAATGACTCAATGCCACCATTGTAAAGGTAAAACTACATGGGAATATGAATTTGACCCTGTTGGGGGGGTCACCAATGTTGGTACCAAGACTTTCCTCCGCCAAAAAGCTAGAGAATGGATCCCATGCAACCTAACGGAGGTAGCAGATATAAAACGCCAACAACAAAATTTGTACCTGGCACATAGAGAAGCTTGGGAATGAGAAGCGGCAAAGTGAAACAAAGCAGATCAATAACTGTTTATAAATCTGAACCCTAAATCTTACACAATGGATGATGGAACCGACCATGGACCAACAGAGCAACATCCAACCCAAGCGGAATGGATGGTCCACGAGGAGGAAAGATGGCAGAAGGCAAACCTTAAGAAGTCTCCCAAGCAAGGATGGATGCAGGAAGCCAATAAATCAATATTGAAGCCTGACAAGCCAAAAGCATAACACTAAATTTAAATCTGAAGTCATCAAAAAATAAACCTGAGGCAACCGGCAAAAATTCAGAAGGTGCAACAAAATTGACAAAGTTGGCTAGACAATCACTGACTAAAAAATCGAGTTATGCCGCTAAATCAAATGAAGAGGGGGCAAATCTGAATGACGGATGAGGGGGAATCTGCAGCTCTGTCAGCAGGGGACAAGGGGCACCCAGACCTGATCATAAAACCATCCCTATTATCCATTGACAAGGAGATGGGGATGGTGACCAAAGTCCCAGTACACAGGATGCCCGGGAATATAATACCAGTCCCAACCAATTGACCCCAAAACCAAATAATACACCCCGCCAACCATCAACACCACCATCATATTAACCAGACCTCAGTATGTGACTTGAAACATAACCAAGATAATGCTAATCCTCTTACCCATGGGTCAGGCAGCCAGAAATGAGGATTGCGACCACAAATGCTCTGGGGTTGGTGAGCAAACAAATGAGGAGGAAGAAGATGCACAATTAAAAAACTAATAATAATATTAACATAATTTTTATTTCAAAAACACAAGCTGGTAACCAAAAAGGAAATGATGCTGAGCTCAAAATATGACGCAAAAAACCACCTGTGGTCCCGCCAAATAGGCTACCAAACCCTATGGACAGACCATGTGGTGATTGTTGCAATGGACAAGAAAATAGACCTGGAATTCATGGAAGAAACTCACGCCGGTAAGATCTTGATAGCATCAGCTACAAACAGAGAAACTGGCAAGAACATATGAGCGGTAGCAGTCTACACCCTGCCAAAGTTCCATGAAAACTGTATTTTTTGGGAATTCTTACAAGAAGTGCCATCTGAAGTGATGACCATAATAGAAAGAGACCTGAACTGTTGGACAAATGTGAGCTGGGATACGTTCCTGATGAGAGAACATCCCAACAATAATGTTGACGAGATGCTTGATTACCTAGTCAAATTGGGGATGTGCCTAATGATTGGCAAAGAGGATGATGACCTGTCCAACTTAATATGGTGGGCATATAACGCCGCTGGATCCCCACTGTCAGGATCATGTTTAGAATACGTTCTAGTTTCATCAGATCTCAAGCTGATGACGCCCAACAGTGAGATTTGCATAAAAGCCAAAAGTGACCACATGGTCATCTGCGTGGATATCAACCTTCATAAACCTCTGAGAAACCACGAGTGGCAACTGGCACCAGCCACGCTGAGGGATGGGGAATGGCGCTGAAAGCTTGACATTGAACTGGATAGACTGGTAGGTTATCTGGACAACCGCCTGGAGTTGGACCTGCTAGAATGATGGACCTGGATCAAAGCGAAAATGAAGCATAATAATATGAAGTTCAAAAAAGTGACCATCTACAAGTGAGCTGCCGCCGTGAAACAGCTAAAATTTAATTTGGAAAGGCTGAGGCTCACCCAGCGGGATAGTGAGGACTGGTGGAGTGAGTACCGGACAAAACATAAAAAGTATCAGGCCATAATGATTAAGCAAGACTCAGAGATATGGACCAATGTGACTTACTGATATCAGAGTCTAGTGGGGACAATGACCAAAAGGGCCTGAAGCACCTCAAGGAAATTTGAACCAAGGATAGGGTACAGGAAGTGAAGACAGCGGAAGGGGAAGTATCAACAGACCCCAAAATGATCAAGTGAGAGGGCGAGCAATTCTATGGTGATCTTTTCTGACAAAGAGAAATGAGTAATCGGTGATAAAAACTCCTTATTGACCTGGCCAAGCTGGCACTGGGGGACTGTACACCAGAAGATATCACCATGATATCTGCCAAAATTTCTATTGATGAAATTAAGAGGGTGCTAAAGGAGTCACCAAGAATGAAAGCACCAGGCCCCAACAATATGTGTGCAGAAATATACAGCATATTATGAGACCGCATTGCGTTGGAGCACAAAGCCCTCTTTATCACTGTTGCAAAATAGCCAGCAAATTCTGGGAGGCCAAGAGACCCAAATTGTACTTCTATACAAAAAAGGCCTCAAATGCCAACTTTGGAACTGGCTCCTGATTGCGCTATTGAACACCAATTATAAACTGCTCACGCGCATACTATCTAATCAGCTTATGGCAACAGCACCACGCACGCTCCATAGGGCCCAACACGGTTTCATTAAAGGCTATAGTATATGAGACAGAATTTGTTCAGTCCAGAGTGTACTCCAGGATGTGAGGGGCATCAAACAGGGGTACCTTATGTTCATCAACATGGAAAAGGCATACGACTGAGTAGCGTGGTCATTCCTTCACAAGGCACTGAGGACAGTCAGTATCTCCAATACTTTTTGAGCATGGATAACAACGCTGTACTTTGGCCTGGTAAAGAAGGTGATTGTTGCAGATGGCATAACCAACAAAATCCCTGTCGGGTAAGGTCTCTGACAAGGTGACCCTATGTTACCAATACTCTTTAATTTTGCAGCCAACATTCTACTGGTGGCAGCGGATACAAAGCTCCAGGGTTTAGTCCACCCTAACCAAATGCCACTGAAGATGCTAGCATTTGCTGATGATATGGTAGTAGGCATAAGCTCACTGACCAACCTCCAGGGCACCAAGGAACTATTAAACCTCTATCAACTAGCATCAAATGCAAAAATCAACTTGGCAAAAATCTCAGTGATGAGGGTCGGCAACCCAAGCTTCAGCCTGCTGACTGACACAACGCCGATCATAAACTCCCAGACAATCTGATACCTTGTTATACTCTTCAACAATAAAGGACCAGCGGTACTGGAGATCAAGCAGGAAGTATTGTCAAGCTTATCGATATGAATGGCATGCTGGAAGAGCACCAGACTATGCCTCAAGGAGAAAATGCAGGCAATCAACATCTTCATCTTCTCAAAGTTGTGGTATGTTGCTCATGTGCTGCCAATGAGCCTGAACTTAGAGAAGAAAATCAGGACAATGCTCCAAACCTCCCCGTGGTTCAAGGTAAAGGCAGCGCCAATACCACAGGAAGCCCTGTCAAAACCAAAGAATGAAGGAGGCATGGGCCTCCTGGACTTTGAATCTCACGCCTGGCATATATGGGAAAAGTTTTTCTTAAGCTAACACAGATGCACATGTGTTGTCCGACCCTAGTGTGGGGCGTGAACTGGGCAAGAGCCCAAGGCCTCCAAGAGCCAGTCTCTCCCCGCTCAATATGTGAATGGATGGCGCACCACCCACGGATGAATCCCAAAAAGGCACTCCACACTACTGGCGGCTATGCAATCAGGCCATGCGTTAAGGCAGATGGCATTTGAGTGATTGGACTGAGATGCCAACCATTTTCAAAGGGATGTCAAAGCATGTAATTACACAATGATTTCCACAATGAGCTAGGAGGAGCATAACTGAATCATTGATGAATATGCTACCAAGTCGATCAAAATAAGGTACAAATTGATGCTAATGAAATATGGAGATCCACTCCCAAAACTGGGGTGCAACCCGCCCACCTATCCACAAATCCTAAATGACTAGACTACTGAAGGCCATGATACCAACTAACCAATGAAGGAGTTGATTTTGGGCCTGAACTCCCATTTGGTAAGGGCCAAACAGCGTTCATAAACTGGCAGATCCTATTTTGGGCATTCAAATTGGGCAAGCACAGTGGGCTGGACTACCAGCACAAAGAATGCCCCATATGTGCTGAACTGGAAGCAGACATAGCCCACCTGTACTATGAATGCGCCGTGTTCAAAAAAAACTGGTCCAAGATTCATTACATCCTATCAGGCAAACAATCACCGCTGGGAATACATCCATTGCAGGACCTTTTCTTCACAAAAACCCTGAGAATGGCTCCGATCCAACTATGAGCCTTCATTTACCATTATTGCATATGGGTAATTCACTGTGCGCTCGTCATCAAGGTTTTGAGCAATGAGTGCCCCCACCACAATGGTTTGGTATTGAAGACCATTCAGATTATTTCCAATCAGCTCCATTGGATCTCAAAATTTTTGCGCCTTATCCCCAGGTGTTATAAAGCCACACGTTTGACTTCCCTGCCAGATCACTCATCATATGCAATGAGACAACTAATAGACTGAAAATTGAATGGCATGTAAGCCTGCCAATGCTAGAACCATGGCTAGCAATGGCGATCACCAATCAGCAATGGTCAGAGGTGCTAGAACTCTATTGGCCTGAACCCCCAGTTCTTTTTACCCTGGGCTGAATCGCTTGTATTCTGCTCTTCCCTCTTACTTTCCCTTAAAAATTCATTTTTAAATAGAGTATGGAGTAAAAAAACAGCATAATCAGCTCAGCTTTTACCTCTAAACTTCAACTCTATAAAGGGTCAGTTGTTCAAATCCTGGCATAATCACTTTTTATACACTTTTCTTAAACTAACTGTAAATTCTTTCAATTTATTTGAGGTACGCCGACCAGGGGAAGGACAGTACTAAACACAACACTCAAAATGACAAAACAAAACTACTAACCAGGTGGGAAGCAGAGACTGCTAACCCACCATGGAAGAGGGTGAGGAGGGGTCAGAGGGTTGGTTTTCAGAAAGACCCACCTCAATCAAGGAATGTTGGTTACAGTACCAAATCAGAGCAGAGAGCCAGGGCGTTGGGGCATCCACATAGTGGGGGTTGAGGTCAGTGTAGTAGGAGTTTTCCTCTTCTGCATCAAGATAATGATGGGAAAGTGTTTCAACAAAAGCTGCAAGGAGAACTTCAGCTTCTTTGTGGGCTTCAGGAAGTTGGGTGAAAAGGGAGATACTGTGTCAGGTGAGTTTGGCTGAGGGGTTGAATGAAACAATTGTTGCGACATTCATAACAGCAACTTCAGCATCATCAAATAGTTTTGAGATGTCACTTCAGGGAGATTCAGGGAAGTTAGGGGGAAGAAGAGGGTGGGCAGGCCATGCTGGAGCTGAGCCACTGACTGGGCCACCATGGTGCATAGTTTCAGGCAATGAGGAGAGGCCACTGCAGCTAAGGTGAGCTGGTGATGTGTGTGTGTGTTGTTATTGTTGTTGTTGTTGGTGTGTGTGTGTGTGTGTGTGTGTGTGTGTGTGTGTGTGTGTGTGTGTGTGTGTGTGTGTGTGTGTGTGTGTGGTGTGTGTGTGTGTGTGTGTGTGTGTGTGTGTGTGTGTGTGTGTGTGTGTGTGTGTGTGTGTGTGTGTGTGTGTGGGGGGGGGGGGGTCACTTTGGAAGGGGGCAGTATTGGGCAGAGGAGCAAAATGGTGAGGGGTAGGGGTTTCATCAAAGTCAGGAAGAAAAAAATTCTGCCTGACCATAATTGCCTTGACAGAGAGGTTGACCTGTATGCTTACTAATGAGGATATTACCTGATTTATCAGTTTCAGCCAATAGATCCCATGGATTTTGGTTCACTGGAATAGTGGCATTCAAATTTAGGTGGGTGAGATTGGGTGAATGGGCATCTGCTTGGATGCCAATGGTGGTCCAAGCATTGCTCTGACTGGCTGGGGTAGATTTAGGTGGGAGAGTGAGGCTGGAGGTTTTGGGGGGGCTGATTTTCCATGTGGGCCCACTGAATGAGATTGGAGGGTGGGAGGGGGCAGCAAAGCACCCCATACTGAACCTCCAGAAGGAGGCTCAGAAGCTGCAGCAGCGGACTTGGCCTGAGGGCATGCTCTTTTTGCATGGTTGAGGCCAAAGCAGAGGGAACAAATCTGCCTACTATTATCAACCTGAGCCCAAAAGAAATGATCAGGTGCTGCAGTCATACTAGTGTGGGGTAGGATTTGTTGGGCTATGGTAGGGTAGTGTGGTATGATGGTGGCTGTTGCCTTAGGAGCAGCAAGGCACTCTCCACCAGATAGAATAGCAAAGATGAGGTTGGGCTGAGTGCCATAAGCCATGAGCCCCATGACCAACTGGTCATACAAAACCTGGGGTGGAAGGTGGGATGGGAGATTTACAAAGGATACCACCAGCGTGGTGTCTGAAGGGAGGTGAGTATAGGTTATAGGAATGGGGTTTTTTTTATAAATTAGAGGAGTTTGTGCTGCCAATTCAGTATCATCCTCAGATTAGAACCCAATATCAAAGTAGCCCTTAAAAGGGTGGAAGTCTATAAAGCCAGCTGGTGCAAAGGCCACAGTGGCTAGCTCAATAATTGCCTTATTGGCATATGGGAACAAATACCCATAGTCCACTCTGAGGCAATAGCAAATGGCAGAGCGAGGGAGGGTGAGAGGATGGGGGTGAGAAGGGTGGACATGTGCCAGGTGGAGCGCTAAGTCCCATGGGGGACAAAACAGTTGGAAGCAGTGGGTGGGCTGTTTGAGCCTGTCCAAACGCGCTTGCCTGCAGGGGTGGAAAATGCTAGGTGGGGGTGCACTGCTGCCCCACACTGGGGTGGCAGGCAGTGGAGCCAAGGACATCAAAGAATAGGTTTGGGCAGATGGCTGTGGATAAATAAAACTTTAAATTTAAAATCGCTCAAAAGTGACTTCGAGCAGTAAAAGAAAGTAAACTCACTGTCAATTCTGTCTGTCTGTAATTAAATCTTACAAGCTCTATTTCAGATACTTATTGTCAATAAAAAATTCTTAAATTTGGCACACTTATGTATCTTCAATGACAATACAATAATCCACAAAAATTTTAATTTTCATGTTCAAAAAAAATTTATATGTATCAAGTAAAAATTCTATAATTTCGATGGTAGTCAGTATATAGTTGCGGCTGAGCAGTTAGATATTTAGTTGATTTGATATTTTAAATGGGTTTGTTAAGTGGTTAGTGGTCATTTTTTATACACTTTTCTTAAACTCACTGTCAATTCTGTCTGTCTGTAATCAAATCTTATAAGATCAATTTCAGACATTTATTATCAATTTTTTATATATAGACTATCATTCTGTTTACTTATTTATACCGGATGCAATATCTCGAGCAAATAACCAAAAATCACCAAACTTGGCACAAGTATTCTATAAAGTTTGGGAACGCAATGCTAATATGTAATTATTTAAATAATCAAAAAAGTTAAATATCAGTTCTATTTAAGATCTAGAACTTATATTTCTAATATATTTATATAGCAATTTGGCTGGATATTTTCATATTCATTTAACTCGATTTTTTCATAGGTTTTTGATAAGGATTGGTAGTTTTTGGCAGTTGTAAGTTCCGTAATTGGTTTTTGCTGAGTAGTGGTTTATTTTTTTTGATTCGATAGGCTCAATAATTTCAGGTAAGTGATTGATGGTTTAGTTAATTTGGCAGGCTTTATTGGCTTTTAGCTAAGTGGTTGGAGGTTGGAATTTTTAATAGGTTTAATGGTTTCTGAACTTATTGATAGCTATCTACCAATATAAAAACTAAAATAATTTAGAATCATTTGGTAATTTTTAAACACCGTAGCAAAGCATGGTTATTCTATATAATATAAAAACTTAATCAATTCGAATCGCCTGAAATTCCATAGACACCGTAGCGAAGCACGTGTAACACCGCTAGTAGTTGATAAAATAAAGATATTACAAGAAAGTGAGCCGACGTTATCTGTGTCATTTGTGATGGAAATACCGTAAAATATCTGACTGCTTGGTGCATTAATAAGTTTATTTAGTCGTCTGATTGAAGGGTTTCGTTTTTTTGTCACGACTTACCAGAACAAATTTTAAAGTTGGGTGGACGCGAGCTGATACGAATTGCAACTTTGATCTATTTATTATGGCGATTATTTTGGATCTGGAGGAGCGCGGATCTTTAAGTCGGATACTTAAAATTATTTGAGGTGGGTCGACCTTGGGACAAATATACCACACCGAGAATTTTTCTAGCCAGTACAGGTTTCGAACTCAAAACCTGCACTTAGGGTGGAAGCAGTTTTACCGACTCGGCTAACCACCCTTTTTAAGTCGGATACTCATGGATCGTTTTTAATCGGTAACCTAGGTCGAAAATTAAGTTCATAGGTGAAGTTTGAATTGGGCCATATAAGAATTTGAACGAGTCCTTACTATTAAAATTTTCACCCAACTTTTAGTAAAATTACAGTAGGGTACAACCTAGGATGCAGCCAGCTATAAAACTTGCATTTCGGGAGGGATCACCAATTGTATACGATATTGCAGACTAGGTGACATGGTACGCTTTTATAAGGTAATATTGGTAAGGTTAAATACTCAAAAATGGTAGCTTGAACTTGAAAGAAAAAATACTTGCACACAGGGCAAGCGGAGTTCCAAAATTATCATTTAGCTAAAACGGGTTATAGGAATGAAAGGTGCCTCGAACATCGTAAATTCATGTTTAAACCGCACAACTTTTGTAGGCTTAGACCTAGAACATCAACGTTCTTATCAATATCTATTTTGTATTAAGATGGATAATATATTATAATGAATGTTCACTTGCTCCACTTTATATCACGCTTATCGGAGGTAGAATGGTTGGCTGGCTTGCCGATCTGTAACTTCTTATTACCTCCGATCTAAATCTTAAAATCTGGGATAAGGTCAATTTTCACTCACCAGGTTGTAAAGATTAAATATGATCATCTAGAACCATTAAGGCATTTATCCTTTCCTTTAGTCACTGCCTCACTAGGGTGGAAACGTTCAACTCGCATTCCTAAGCCGCCAAAGTGCACCGCTATGAGATCTATTTAATCTGGCAAACTTTTGCATATTCCTAGCGTATCAAAATTACACTCATTGTGTAGATACACAAACTTTATTAAAACTGAATTAATACCATCAATTTTGTCAACCCAAATTAGCTCAAAGTTCTTAAATTCCACTACAGCGCATACAGGATAACCAGTGCAAACTATCTCTAGAAACCTCGCCAATCACCACAGTTGAAAGCGTAAACTATCCTTACCAATCGCTTCATGTGTATTTTCACAACAACTTAGTAAATTAATTATGGATCATCTCACAAGTACCATACCTTAACAAGTAAAAGTTTGATTAACTTTTCAACTAAAACTATTCTGAATATTTATTTAAGATTATAAGCTTCCCCATTCAAACCAATATGACACGTGGTTTGTTCGCTAGTTATGCTCTATCAAACCCACATCGGTATCGATAACCCAGGTGATGAGCTCATAGTTGTAAAAATTACCATGTCTAAAGAATAAGTCACCAAATTATATTACTGATCCCAAGTCATGGCAAAACTTCAAGGTTAAAGTATCTTACGCCCCAAGTTTAAATTATATCGCTCTCACTATAGATTACTACCCATGTTAATTAAAGTACCTATAAACACGTTCCTACCTCTGTCTGATTAGTTTGGTATTTGACGGAAAACAAAGGTATTACAATTTAATGCTTTTATAATCTTAACAAAAACATATAAAATGCTTAACTTCTAAAATATTATTACAGAATATAACCTAGAGAAGATTATAATTTAATAACCATAACATTAGAATTGTACCATAATTTATAGAAATTACATGCCAACCAAGGCAAATGTGCAGATTGGATTTTAGAATAAAATTTAATTTGCGTTTAAAGCTTGGCGTCCAACTAGTTTATCTCTGATTACCTCCATATAAGCTCATTAGCTAAATAAACTTCGATGGATAAAGGTTAGCGGTAGTTCATATTCCATTACATCAACAACTGCCGATCCAAATTTTGGTATACCTTGTTGGCGCCTATCTTACTGAGGCTGGTTTACATCTAAAAATATTGCACCATCTTGCATTTATAGCACCGTCTTTCTAAAGAATCATTTAACTCTTTAACATAAAAAAGGCCAATTGGTGCCGTTTACGCCTTTATCATAGGCGGGGATCCCCGAATAATTGCTTAGGAAGTATAGCTTCCGAGTCACAACGGTATAATCAATAGCCACAGATGAACTATGCGATGGTAACTCAATAATTTTGTTTCAATTAAAAGGATATATGATGGGCAGTATTCTGGTTATCGACAAATTTATCCCAAAAGGCCCAATCCGACTTGACTGTTGATTCTTTTATTATTCTAGAGTCTTTAAATCGCGTAATTATTTAGTTTAGTATACAAAAGTGGCTTCTCAAACAGGTTTATACAGGCCATAACTACCAAGCAGAAGGATAATTATAAGTTTCAACATTTAAATACTAGGTTGAATTTATCAGGTAAACCCCTAATCTGGCACAATTCATTTTAATTCCATTTATGGTTGTTATATAACTAGATTAAAAACTTTTTCATGAAGCTTTCTCTCATTACCAACAAACTTTGCTAACAATTGTTTCAACTTGACTTTAACTAAGTCAATAATTGTACCATAATGAATGATAGAAGTATGTTTAATAAGAACCAACTCCAGTATGCCGCTGGGGCTAAAGGGGTCATGCCCATTGGCCATTTTAATCCCCCTGGTAACAATCTTAAGTTCCAATGATTGCCAGTGCTTGCAGGGCACTATAACAAACAAGATAGAGATTCACTACCCATGGACTTGTTCCATCATTTTTGCACTAATTATAAGTTGTATCACTAGATCTCCCATTCTATGCTAATCTCAACAGTGCCTGCGCCATAAGCACATATTGCAAGTAGTAGATCCCATCTTCATTGTGAAAATATCATAGCGGCAGGGGAATTCATTCCCTGCTGCCACCTTCCTTAAAAAAGCTTTAAATGTGGTTAGTTTGATTTAAACCTTCACACCAAAGAGTCAGCCAATAAATCTGCAAAATTGAAAGTTGAAGTTAAGGTATATGGAGCATCACAAATAAAAGGCTTAAAATACACTCGCTGGAAAAAACTCTAAAACCTCTATCAGTTTTGATGGGCTTCATAGTACCCTTCCCCACAATTATATTGAACCTAACCTTAAAAAGGGCCTTCAAAGCATATAGGGTTCTTAAGACATTTTAATAAAAGCTCTTAATTGATGCCAAAGCTCAGCAGCAGCAAAACTATAGCTGCTATAAAATTTCACCAAGGAATCTTGGATGGCTTTGGGATGGCTTATATAAAATCCTACAGGTTTCTTTCTTTGCCATCCCTAATGGTAACCCCTCTGATCTATTTACCATCCTCCCAGAAAAATCAGCCCCTATTTTCACCGAGTGTAAAGTGCTAGGCTACAAGGCGCATGCCTACCCTTCCAAGGGAGGGAACTGGATGAACCTGAGAAATAGACCCTAATAGAGGACCAACAATCTGATCACGCTAAATAGGCTGATGCCAAGTACCCTTTTTCTTGGGGTGAAACTGATGAATATTATTGGGGCTTATATGCCCTCTAAGTGGTGAAAAGCGCGTCAAAAAGTGTAAAAGAGGCTTTCTAGAAGGCAGTGCAGGAGTTGATCCCTCCCAAAACATGAACCATTTGCAATAATAATGGTGAACTGCACACTCCCAACACTAAGAAACGCCAGCTGGTGCCCAGGCTATGGATCACACTGAGAAATACTCATATTCATTTGATTCTGATCTGCTTGATCCATCAAAAATTAATATTAAATGATGCAGCTGACCATTCTTATTTTATGGTAGAACTTCCACCAAACCAAGATGTTTGAAAGGTTACACCAAGTTTGGTTCTAAGCCTCCCCCACATTCCAAAAAATATGACTTCATATCTACCAAAATGTGGTGGAACAGTTTATGTCCTCAAACCCAAAGCCAGGATGGGTTTATAGGCGCAGGTGGGTCTAATAATCCAGATTACCGCATTTAGAGAGGTCAGGGTGTCCACATGAAAATAGGGACACTCAATGGTGCAGGTTTCAGGGCTTCTGTATCCCAGGATTTAACAGGAGGGCTCAAGACATTATGCCACAAATAATTTTGGTTAGTAAGAGCCATATTTCTGACCAAACTAGGGACAGGCCTGCAGAAACTCATCCTCAACCCTCCCAACATGTCTCATTGTTGCCATATATTCCTTCACCACTGTATCCACGATGCTGCACATCAACAGCAGGATCTGGCTCCATGAGAGGGCTGAGAATGACGCCAACGCCACGCCAAGCTCACTTGTTGAGCTCATCACTTAGATACAATAATATAATTTGAATAAAATAAGAATAAGATTTATAATAGCAAGCGATTTATTTGAATTTCCCTGATTCTTCTTAGAAGTTGAAACTGGCCATTCAGGCCCCAATCATCCCCTAATAAGTAGCATTCTGCTAGCCTTCTAATAAGCTCCCTCTCCTATGTAGGCTTTCTCAAACATTGTCCAACGCATTGCTTGCAAAGACTTCTCATCTCACCAGATCATCATCCACGCCATTTGTAACTTGTCGTCATATTCTCTTGGATGCATCTCAATCTTGGAACGTCAAATATCTCACCCAAATCCCACAACTTCCCTTCTGACTAACCAACAACTTTGACTCTCTTGAGTCATCCTCTAACACTATTCTCCTATTCAAGGCCCTTACTACTGAAGCAATGTGCATATCAAGTGCAGCATGATCCGTTTCAAGGATAAGATACTTAATTCCTTGTGTAACTCACCTGCTGATATATTGGAGGTTTAGAGTCTCATTGTTTGGTAGGAGAGGAAGGGGAGTGGCCAAAATCTCTTTTTACTATAAGCTCTACTCGGTTTTTATTACCAAGGGTTCATTATTCACCTTCTCAAGGGCTTAAAAAGATTAATATATATAAATTTATAAATGAAGGGTACTAGCTGCCAAATATTTATGGAATAATGCGATGTTCACTCCCCTTAAAATATATATAACCCCAATAAACCATCCGATTGCATTGACTTTCTCATGAGAGTGTCCCAACTTGATCTCCAAAATAACACCTTCATTCTGGGTGATTCCAACCGTTGGTCAAATGCTGCAACTGACTGTTGGACACAACCTCTCAATACCTACCTGGCTATATCAGATTTTTTAGAAAAAGCGCACAGAGGATTATATGATCCCCTCCTATATAATCTAAGGTGTAATTCTCATGACATAGCCACATATAAAGCAGGATACATTGTTGTTTATAACCCGCTTTGACTAAATCCCCCTGTAAGTCTAGGGGAGCGCACCCTCCGTTTATTTGGGGGTGTTCACTTTCCCATCCAAGAAAAGCCAAGAAGACTGGTGGCCCACCTCATTTCACAGGGCGACCTAGCTCATGTAGTGGATGAGTGGTGGGTGACAGCGTATCCTTTGAGGATTCCACCTCCAACCCCAGTTCTTACACCCAAAGAATTAATGGGCGAATTAAGGAATTATGTAGCGAGTTGGTAATGAATTGGCGCCCAATTGGGACAAAGGAGCCAAGTACAACTAACAGCGGCAAATCTTTGATGTTAATAGTTGACAATCGCAAAATCTTTACAACAAAGCCTGGCGGGAAAAAATTTTAATAACCAAAGCATCTAGTGTCAAATCTTTGACAAAACCGCCATTGGCATCAGGCCATTGGAAAAAGTTGTCGTAGGTTGAAACCTGCCCCAGAAATATTAGGAACAAAGCCTGATGGGCATGATCTTCTTAAAGAATGTCCCTAATTTAAAAATTGTTGGAGGAACTCACCAATGGCATTGAGCTATTGGGAAATACTAATTTCAGTTTAAAACCCTTTCAAAAGTATCAAAGCCCCTGACCAACAGTTCTCGTTTGGTCCAATGGACGCTGAAGTGACCATATGCAGGCGGGTTGGGCATCACAAACCCAATACTGACCTCATGGGACCGCCCCTATGTGGGGTGGCTTTGGGATGTTCACAATGACCATCAGGCAAGATGTTATCTCTCTAGCCATCATAACTAAAGAAAATCAGCAATTTGGGCATCTGAGGATAAAACAACAGTGACTCAGCCATCCTCCAACAATTTTGAAGTCAGTTTGAAATAATTCATTTCCCCCTCACTCAAAGTTCACCAGGCTAGGAAAATCTTGAGGGCCCTAATCCTGAGCTTTTCTATGCTAATCCTGATTTACTCAAGGTATGCCGACCAGGGAATGAACAATACCAAAACTTAAAAAAATAAAATAACCGATTGAAAGAATGACTGGGAAGACAAAACAAAAATAACAAACCAGGCGGGGAGCAGAAACTGCTAACCCACCATGGTTGAGAGTGAGGGGGTTTGGGTGGTTTGTCTGCAGACGAGTTTGCCATGACTATGTCATGTTGGTCGGAGAGATGGACTAAAGCAGAGAGCCATGGCGTTGGGGCATCAGCGTAGTGTGGGTGGATGGCGGTATAGTATGAGTACTCCATCTCCTCATCAAGATTAGTGCGGTAGACTACTTCAACAAATTCCGGTATGTGAAGTTCAGCTTGAATGTGGGCTTTGGGGAGTATGACATAATTATATATACTCTGGTGGATGATTTTAGCAGATGGGTTAAAATCTTCTAGTTTAGCAACATGCATGACAGCAGCTTCAGCATTGTAAAATAATTTTGAGATATCACTGCAGGGAGAATTGTGGAAATTTGGGGGAAGTAGAGTGTGGGCAGCCCTAGTTGGTATTGTGCCACTGATTTGACTACTGCTTTGTGTAGGTTTGGGCAATGGGGAGAGGCCACTGCAGCTAAGATGAGTTGGTGGTCAATTTGGTAGGGGGCGGCATTGGGTTTAGAAGTGAAAAGTTTGGGGGTGGGGTATTATAAAATTCAGAAAGGAAAAATTTGGCCTGACCATAATTGAACTAGCGAAGAGGTTGACCAGTTTGCTCACTCATTATAACGTTACCTGATTTGTCAATTCTAGACAATAGGTCCCATGGATTCTTGCTCACAAGAATAGTGGTGTTAGAAGTTGGGTGGGTGGTAATGGGCGAATGGGTTGCTTGGGAGCAAATAGCAATCCAATCCTGAATCTGATTGGCGGGAGTAAAAAAGGGTGAGTTAATGTGGGTGGTGATTTGGTGGGGCCAATTTCCCACCCTGGCCCATCAAACAAGAATATTGGGTGAGAAGGGGCAGCAAAACGCCCCATTCAGAACCTGCTGAATGTGGCTCCAAAGCCACATCAGATGAATTGGCTCTGGGGCAGGATTCTTTGGAATGGTTGAGTCCAAAACAGAGAGGACAAATTTGGCGACCATTATCCACCCAAGCCCAAAAAAAGTGCTCAGGCGCTGCTGCGATACAAGCACAGGGGGATTTGGTGGGCTATGGCAGGGTGGTGTGGGATAATGGTGGCAGTTGCGTAAGGGGCAGCAAGGCGCTATGCACCAGAGGAAACAATGTAGACGAGGTTGGGCTGAGAGACATATGCCATAAGCCCCACCATCAGCTGATCGTACAAAACTTGAGGTGGGAGGTGGGATGGGATGGACGTAAAGGACAACACCATTGTGGTATCTGTAGACAGGCGAGTTCAGGTAGTAGGGATAGGATTTTTTTAAAAAGGGGAGTAGAATATGCTGCAGCAGCGGCTTCTCCATCTGGAATCCAATATCTAAATAGCCCTTAAAAAGGGCAAAAATTGATAAAGCCAGATGGAACAAACGCAGCGGTGGCTAATATGCTAATTGCCTTGTCGGCATATGGGAATAAATGCCCATAGTCAACTCATAGCCAAAATCGGATTGTGGATCAAGGTAGGGCGAGAGGATGGGTGCAAGAAGGGTGGAAGCACTCCAGGTAGAGAGCTAAATCCTGTGTGGGGACAAAATGGCTGGACAAAGATGGCAGGCTATTTGACCCCATTTGAATGCATATTCCGCAGGGTGGAAAATGCTAGGTGGTGGAGCACTGCTACCCCACATTGGAGCAACAGGCGGCTGATCCGCACACATATTGTACAAGGCGTGGCCAGATAGTGGTGGTAAAATAAACTTTTTCTTAATTAAATCGCTCAAAAGTGAACTCAAGTGGAAAAAAGTTTTGCTAAGATATTCTATAAATCAATCATCTATTTAGGCAGTTGTAACACACTGAGAAAATTTATGGTTGATCTTCTATCTTTAATCTGAATAATTATTATTTACCCCAGATTCAATTTTTCCCCAATGACAAAGTTCAAACCCCCAATTCTTTTCTCTTTTTTCCCAGCTCCAAAACCCATGGGCCCTGGGGCCATGGTAGCCTGGTTCGTTGCCAAGTTTTTATTTACATTTAAGGCCTATTGGCGCTCGCCAACAAAACCTCTCGCAGCTCAATTCAATGTCATTAAAGCAGCAGCACCTCTGGCATTCAAGCTTGCCATTTGGGCGTTTGGGCATCCAGACTTGTAGGCCTGTCTAAACTTTACTTTCCGCTTTCCTGACATAATCAACTGTTCATTATTTTCCACCATTTCTGCCCTCCTCGTTGAGTTGGTCACAGCAGTGGTCATCTACTACCAAAAGAATTTACAGTTGGTATCCTTACATATGTTGTCTGTCTGGCCAATTTCCAATTTTGTCTGCTTTTCTCTGAGGGTTTTGAAGGAATTTCACTATGGCTGCGCTGCCCCAGTGCCCTCAACTTTTTACTAGTTCCACCCTCAAAATGGATTCTTCATGCTAGAAGCCGCTGACTTGGCCTCAGTTTCTAATCCCAGAAGCAAATCAGTATCCATATTGATTCAAAGGGCTGATGCTACCCCTGCGCCCATGTTAGTTTGTTCTAGTACATCAATTAATAAATCGTTGATGTTTCAGTCTGCAGAGAAAAAGATTTAACCCATTTGCCACACCTGTTCTGATCCTTTTCCTAACCTTGTTATTTTCTCAGACCTAGTTGCATTCTCTTCCTTATAAGCAGAAATGACCTTTTCCACCAGTAAAACAGAATTCCTTTTAATTCATTTTACGAATGAAAAAAAGTATTGTGCACACCAGGTGTCTTTCAAGGCCTTGATTGACTTGGGAGCAGCGGGTAACTTCATGATTATGGAGTTGGCCCAGCAGCTCGATCTAGACTTGGACGTGGCCATTGGTGTTGGTTGCATCATCAACCTCCCAACTTTCCTACAAAGTTTGGTGCCACATGCCTTTCTCAGCTCATCATTTAAGTTTTTGTGATTACTTCTCTGTGATGCTCAACCTTGTGTTCCCAGTGATTTTGAGTGTGGGTTGGTTATATCAGCAGCATGTCAGAATCCACCTGGAGACAAACACGCTGTCCTTCTTCAACAATCAGGTGGATGGCGAGTTTCCATTGCTGGACACCCTCACCAAAGCTTGTGGCCATGGTTCTATTACAACCCTCGTTTCCCCTGTAGGTCTTCCACCAGATTTTCCAGAAGCATTGATGAGATATCATAGTATTTTTTTATTCTGAGAAGGCGGACCATCTTCCCCACATACAGAATTTGACTTGGGTTTTCATACAAAGGTGCAGGTGGTGAACATTAATTGCTCACTGTACCCACATACAGCGGAGGAGGAGGCTGCCTAAAGCATGGTTAGATGACATGCTCAAGATGGGTTGGTTGTTACAAGAGACTGTGGGAATCCAGCTGAAAGTTGCTCACTGGTGCTGGTTGTTGCTGGATTCCACAATGCATTTATTTATATAAAGGATAAAAACACTAATAAACAAAAAGCTGGTTTTTATATGGTTTTAATGGTGTTGTCATGGGGGAAGAAAAACGAACCCTCTCAATTACTTACCGTTCATTATTTAAATTGTATTGAGGGTTGAAGGGAATTCAATGGTAAGTTTAGAATAGCTTATTATGGTCCAAATTAGGGAATATGTAAATTCAACCTATTGGAGCTTGGACAACTCGCTTCACTTTGGCTGAACGATGGATGGGGAGTTATTTTTAGGCAAGATGTACCCATGGGGTAACAAATTTTTATTTCAGCTAATCCCTAGAAAAAAACTATTGCACCTTGAGGGACCCCCACCAAGCCTATAAAAGGGTTAGTCCCCGCTTAGAAGTTTGATTAAAACAAGACGTGGCCCAGGGAGGAACCTTTGATGGTCTCCCTTGGTTCATCTGCATGTTCAGGGCAATCCAACTGCCTGACTTTTTGATATTTTCCCGTATAGTATTCATAAAAGTGTTACCCCAATTCACAGGGTTCCACTGCGAATCAACCTGGGTCTTTTGGCCAATAATATCATTATTATTGCTTAAAACGCTCTTATCATCATCAAGAACTTGTAAATTTATGACACTTCCTCTTTTGGCTTATTTTGACACAAAACAAACTTTCCTAAAGCTGGGAGGGAAAAATTCTGACAGAGAAATCCCCAGTTGCCTCTCCCATCATCTTTACCAAGAAGGCATGTGGTTCCCTTTGTCCCTATGTGAACTATGGTCTTCTTAACCAAATCACGGTCCACAACCCCTACCTCCTGCCTTTGGACCAGATACTTAGCCAAGCAATTGCTAAGTTGCACATGTTCTCATAACTTGATATAGTTAATGCCTTTAATCAAATTTGAGTGATCGAAGGTTAGGAATGGATTACTGTTATCCAGACAAAAAGAGGTATATTCCAATTTTTAAGTAATGCCCTTTGGGCCGAATAAAGCACCCACAACATTCCAAAGAATGATCAATAATGTGCTAGGGGAATCAGATTCTTGTTGTGCAGTCGAATACATTGATGATATCTTGGTACATTATTCCCCACCTGAACAGCATGCAAAGAATTTGGAGGCGGTGGTGTCTGTCCTGCATAAAGCTGGACTGTTTTTCATACTGTCAAAATGTGAATTCTACAGGGAAGAGGATACCTTCTTGGTGAATCTTGTCCTAGTATATGGTTACACTATCCCATCTAGTAAACTAGATGCCATCTGTGAATGGCCAACTCCAACAACCCAGAAGCAATTAAGAAGCTTCTTTGGCACCATCATCTTTCTGAAAAAATTCTCTCACGCATTCTTGCAGTTGGACGCGCCACTTCATCCACTCACAGGCAATAATGTACCTTTCCACTAAATGCTTGAGTGCCAACAATCATTTGATTTAATCAAGGAGGTGTTCTTGTCACCCCTCATCCTTAAGCATGCAAATACTTCCAAACCCTAGATTAGAGCATGTGATGCATATTTCGCTGCGGTAGGGGCTGTCTTTCTTCAGGAGCATGATGGGTTGGAACATCCAGTCGCTTACTTTTCCTGCAAGTTTTCTCCCACCGAGCAATTCTGGGACAACTATGATAAGGAGTTGGCAGCTGTGGCGTGGGCATTGACTAACTGACAATACCTCTTACAGGGTGCTCAGCATGAGTTGACTGTGCAGACTGACCACCAAGCTCTTCTTTATTTTTGCAAACCACATAAGTTGTCATACTGGCAGGCCCAAACCTACCAGATTTTGCGTAGCTTCAACTTCAAATGCAAGTTTGTGAAAGATGCGTTAGACATTCTTCCTGATTTCCTAAGCCGCAATCCTAACTCTTTGCCCAGCTGACTTAGATGAAGCGGATTTTTCACAGTCATTCCCCCAACCCAAATCTTAGCCATTATCCCACCCGTGGTTTTGGTTACTGACTTAGCTCCAGATGCACCCTTGATTTTGGAAGTCTTAGCAGTGCAATGAGCATGTGCGGAAGGGGTAGATCTTTTGGAGCAGCTGTCCCTCACATCTTAAAAACATTCCTTGTACTCTCTGGCTGAGGGGCTCATCCAGTTTAGGTCACAAGTGTGGGTCCCTCCTCTCCTCCGGGCTGAAGTCATTTAAGCTCATCATGCTCCTTCCACAGCCAGTCACATGATGAACAAGATTTAGTCTATTTAGTTAAGCGTACCTATAATTGGCCTGGCTTGTAAAAGGATGTTACAGCCTGAATTGTGGACTACATGACTTGCGCATGGGCCAAATTGGATCAGGCAGGTAGGAATGGACTCCTGCACCTCTTGCAGCAGAAAGATGGTCCATGGACATTTGTGTCCGTGGATTTTATCATTGAGCTTCCAAGATCCAAGGGGTTTACAGAGGTTATGGTGATTGTAGACCGCTTTACAATATTTCCTTGTTTATCCCATGCTCCTCCTCTTTACTTCCAAAGAGACTGCCTGCCTATTTGTGCGCCATGTGTTTTTGGTGTTCAGTCTCCCACAGGAAATTATTAGCAAAGGTAGGCCCCAATTCATTTTCAGTTTTGGAAAGACTCTTAGCAATCTTGTAGATTACGCCCTGCAGTTCCACCGCATACTATCCACAGTCAGATGGTCAAACCAAACGTTTCAGTCAGATTTTGGAGCAGTACATGCAGTAATATGCTTCCAGCCGCTCAGGATACCTGGGCAGATGACATTCCTCTCGCCCAGTTTGAGTATAACAATGGTACACATACGTCCGCGGGCTTTTCTCCATATGAAGCTACCTTGAGGTATAACCCTTCACTTTATTGGGCTCATGCCTTCGTCCAGAGGTACCAGCCGCAGCTGACCATACTCAGCACATTTGCATCATGAAGTCATTGGTTCAGGAGCACTTGACTAAGGCAATAAGTGATTATATACGGTTTGTGGATTAAAAACGGCTCCCAGCTCATGAAATAAATGTAGGATCACACGTTATGCTTGACATGCGCCACCTGCGAATGCAGGCGCCCTCATGCAAATTTGCGTTTAAGCACTCAGGACCTCACTTGGTGAAAGAGGAATTAGTAAATGGCGCTTTCCGATTAAAATTGCCAGCCCACTGGAAGCAACATCCTGTATTCCATGTCTCTCAGCTGTCCCCGTTCAAGGGGGCAATTCCAACAGATCAGAGCCCAATATAATTGAGGGTGCAAAGGAAGTTGAAGTGGAGGGCATCCTGGCTTCCTGTCACTCACTCTGCTCCATTCAATATATAGTCGCATGGAAAGGCTATCAGGCTTAAGAACTAACTGGGTTGGTTCTAGATATTGTGTCAACTGTTTAGAGCTGATTTAAGCTCTCAATGCTACCCACCCTGATGCTCCCCGCCCTCCCCCAAAATTGATAGTTTTTTTTTTTGCGCGCGCGCGCGCGCGCGCGCGCGCGCGCGCGCGCGCGCGCGCGCGCGCGCGCGCGCGCGCGCGCGCGCTAATGGCGATTAAGTTGCCCAAGGCCCACAAGAATGTAACCATCGCTCAATCCCTTGGTGGTGGCGCCCCCCTTTGGCAAAAGAGAAGGATAATGTAAGTCCAGGTGAGCGCCACCTCTGTTTAGATCGGGGGTGTTTTCTTTCCCATCAAAGAAGGGGCCAAGAAGGCCAGCGCCCCCCTTATCTTAAAGGCCAACTTCGCTCATATGGTAGATTAGCGTGGGTGATGGCGTACCCTTTGAAGATTCCTCCCCCAACACCAGTTCTTACATCCAAAGAATTAATGGGGTGCATTAAGGGACTCTGAAGTGAGCTGGCCTTGAATCAGCACCCGCTGGGGGCAAAGGGGCCAAGTACAGTTAACAACAGCTAATATTCAACGTTAATAGTCAACAATCACATAATCTCAACAGCAAAGCCTGATGGGTGCGCTTTTTCAGTAACAAAAGCATCTAGTGTCAAATTTTTGGAAAAACTCGCCAATGGCATCAGGTCATTGGGAAATGATGATTCCAGTTCAAAAAGCTTCCTAATAGTATTAAAGACCCCATCCAACAGTTCTCGTTTGGTCCAATAGACACTGGAGTAACTAGTGTGGGTGAATTGCGCATCCCAAATTTGTTCCTGACCTCATTTGACCGCCCCTATGTGGGGCTCAGGGAGGTTCCCACGGCCTGTTAGGTGAGACGCCGTCACTCTAGCTGTCAAAGCTAAAGAAAATTGGCAATTTGGGCATTTGAGGACAAGCTGACAGTGACTCAGCACACCACTAACAATTTAAAAGTCAGTTCAAAATAATTAATTATCACCTTGATTGAAGTTTGCAGGTTAGGTGAATCTTGAGGGCCCCAAACCCAAGCTTTTCTAGCTATTCCCCAAATCAATTGTCTATTTAAGCAGTTGTAACACTCTAAGAAGCTTGACAAATTGATTTTATATCTTTAATTTCAGTAAATATCCGTACCCCAAATTCATTTTTTTCCTATGACGAAATTAAAACTCCTATTCCAATCTCTTTTTTCCTAGTTCTCAAATCCACGGGCCCTGGGGCCATGATAGCCTGGTTCTTTGCCAAGTTTTTATTTACATTTATGGCCTATAGACGCTCGCTAGAGAAATCTCTTCCAGCTAATTTAACGTTGTTCAAGATGCAGCATCTCTGGCATTTGGACTTGCCATTTGGGCGTTTAGGCATCCAGACTGGTAGGATAATCTAAACTTGACTTTCCTCATTCCTGACACCCCCATCCATTTAAGCCAATAATAACCAGGTTTGATACTACATGTTTCAGTCCACCGTTTTTAAAAATATTCCTACCAGCACTTGACAAACCATAGACTCAACCATGCTGGAATAAGGTGAATAATGATACAATAATCAACGAGATGCTCTCTCAGTGGTTGAACCAACAAGCATCTTTACCAATATAGTGTGCCCATTTTTCAAAGATCCCTTAGTAAGATGGGGTCTTATGAAACAACACATCACTACTGATGCAAGGTGGATTACCAGTTGGTGGCATTATGCATCTACAGCGGCAACTATCCAATTTCAGAGTTCTCATTTTCATCTGAAAATAAACACCTCGCAGGGAATACAGATTAGTTTGGACTTGTGAATGGGTTGATACAACTTTTCGCTTTCAAGAGCTATTTATTGCACATCAACGCTGTTTAGGCATCTTGTCTGGCGCCTCACAGATCACTAGAGGTGAGAAATCAAAAAAGGTACCTTATGTGCCGCTTTACTGCACTGGAATAAGATACTTTTTGTACCCAGGACAAACTAGCAAAGGTGCAACTTTTCAGCCCATTGAGGTGTCTGAAATGGATCATCACTATTACACCAACCTATATCAAGTGTTTTCTGTGACCCAGAGGACATATAACGATTTTTAACCAGTATTAAAATCCATCCTTTATTAATTTTTACAGTCTAATTAGTGTTGTCTCTAATGAGGAACTTTTGAATGCTGTCTGCAGGGTGCCTCACTGCAAGAGCTCTGTCCTATATGAAATTCAAAGTGCGCTCTATTGACCACAGTTCAATTTGATCGCGCCCTAACTCATAGCCTCCATCAAAAAGTGCCTTATAGGTACTCACCTTCTGCTTGGCTGTTCAGAAAGATTTTGTGGTCACTTTACTAAAAGGTTAATCCTAACAATTTGGTAACTATCGTCCAATATACCTTGACAATGCGGATTCTAAAATATTGAACAGGATACTCTCAAAGCGTCTTAGTAAGGTTGCTCAAACAGCCATATCACACAACCAATATAGGTTTGTTACCAACTGCAGTATATGGTACAACATCCATACTGTTGCCAATTTGTAAAAGTCTAAATCAGATGGTGCCCTGATCTTTGTGGACCAACCAAAAGCACATGATCACGTGTTTTGGAAGTATTTTAGGGCAATTTTTGAAACTTTTGCCTTCCACCTTGGTTCATTAACTGGGCGATGCTTTTTAATAAGTTAGCTACCATGACCATTAGTGGCCCAGGCGTTGCTACTGACTCCCATAATCCCACAGCGCAGTTTAAAACTGTCAACCTTCTTAGACCTTTGTTTACATCTTATGGCTTGACCCAGTTTTGCGTATCATAGATAAGCCCCTGAAAGACATTTTCTCACCGGGTCAGAACCTTCACAAAGTGATGAAAATTGCAGATAGATATGTGATGGTTTTTCCAGCCCATCAGACGCTAACAACTTTGAGATTATCATCAGTCAATTTGAGCAATTAAACGATGTCAAAATCAGTCACCATAAGGCCACGGTTATACTATTTGGCAAGCACCATCTTTAGTGGCTCAATGGTACTTCTTGCCGTTCTTCAGCCATAAGGTCAATAGTCACATCCCAGGCAACCACATCTAACCACTCATTTTTCACTTAGGTTTATGGCTTGACTCAGGAGGATATGAATATACGGTTATTGAAAGTAATCTCATACTAATATCACAAGTCAGGAGCAAGCCTTGATGGCCGTTCCACATGACTTTTTGGAAAAAGTTGTACCAGCAAACACAGTTATTTTTAATCTAGGTATGCCGCTCGTGCAATACCATTTTCTACCGCCATTTTCAACTCAAAAAAGCTATATTACAATCATGGTTTTGGGATGGTCAAAGGGCACCCATTAGACTGACAAGCTCTTTAGCCCCTGCTCCTCAAGTAACACGGGTATCATCAACTACCATCAACAAATCAAAATATATCTAAGAAAATGGACTTTTTCAGGTAAACTGTCCTACCACATGATCTCCATTGGTAAACAGCAGCAAGAAGCAACTTTGCGTTAGCTTTGGACTATCAGATTTTATTTTACCCAATACTTTAATATATTATTTTTTCACTCGCCCAAAACTGCAGGCCCTTACTTCACCCAACCACATTTCAAAGTCATTCTCTGAGTTATTAAGCATTCCAGTTGGAGAATCCAGCGTATTGACTTATAGACAACTCTACAAGGGAAAAGCCAACATTTCTTCTTTTTTGATGATGAGCCAGCGAATTCAGCATCCTTCCACCCCAGGAATAGTACAGCAAGCAAGAATTGATTCTTTGGATACATTAGATTTTTTACTCCCCAAAGTTTTAGAAGAAGACTTGGGAGTATAATCTATCCCATTAAACCACATAAAAACCAGAGCTTAAGCGTGTATTTGCTTTAACAGGCATATCAGACAGCAGATAGGTCATTTGCCATTGTCCATCTTTGTTTAGTTTGTAGTGGCCATAATACTCTTATCCATAGGATATAGGGGTGTCACCAATGAGGTTGTAAGAACATTAGCAAATCATTCCTCAACTGGTGAAATGAACAGAGTTCAACCCAAACTGGCAGAAGTGCGGGCAACTTACCGCTGCAGATGGAGTTAGACAAGCCCTTTTATAGATTCAGATTAGTCAAGGATTTTACCCAGTGCTCAGGATGACGTCATTAGAGATAATTTTACACCTGACGCTCTAGAAGATTTATTTATATGAAGACGACAATGTTACTTAAGAAAAGAATGAAAATTGACTTCTTTTTATACCTTTGAAGGCAAAATACTTTGCAACTCACCAATGATCAAGCAATGATTATTTAATTACTATAGGAACAATTGAGGCTCTCGATTAATATAGCTAAAAATGGCAAGTAACCAGCTTCAAGAGTTGCTCAAAAACATGTTTTGAGGTGCATTTAAGGTGCGCCATTACATGAACCTGAAGTCGATAAGAATATACCAAATCAAGTAAAAAATCAAGAATCCAAGAAGATGCTACAACCCACAACCCAGAAGCGGGTACAGAAGAAAGGGCCCCTGGATATCAGTTTAGTGGTAACTGCTGTAAGGAGTAGCACATGGATACAAGAATTGACAAAATGGACGAAACAACCAAAGAGGCAGACAAGACACCATCTCACTAGGGGATCTTGAAACACCCCATTATCGCTATACTAAATCCCCAATTTATTTACAATTTTATTCATTTTATATCTTGATCTTTCACCAGAAATATATAATACTTTACTTTACTTTATCAAAAGTTTTCCACAAAATATCAGTTTATTCTTTTTTTCAATCATAGTAATTATTGTGTTTAATAACCAGTAGCCAGTCTGAAATAAGTGATGGAGACCATGACTGGTCCACTTGGTCATTCCTCAATTAGGGAAAGAGTGAAAAAAACCCAAACTGGTAGAGGTACTGCCAAACAACCCATCATGGATGTGTAATCATGAGGCCCTTTTATAGGCAAAGGTGAAAAGGAATATTCAGTTAGAATGAGATGACGTCATGAGAAATATTTTTTGCTGTGAAGAATCATACAAGTTGATCTATGAAGACAACGTCGCCACCAGAATTCTCTATGAGTATCAACCACCTTATATACCTTTGAGGGTCCAAAATAATTTGCGTTTTGCCAATGATGCTACAATGAACAAATTGAATTATGGCGACAAAACCATCTGAGGTTCAAAAGTGAATATTGCCAAATTTGCAATCATCCAATTTTGAGAAAATTTGATGGCCTGATGAGAGGCGCATCATAGGAGCACCTTTGATCAAACCTGAAGCAAGAGTGACATTAATAACTTTTTTAATCAACCAATGTTGCAAGAAGGTATAATGGTCCAACGTCTAAAAGCGGAAGCAAGTCAAAGGCCCATGAACATCCTAGTTCAGGGTATACTAACCACAAGATGGAGCTTTTTGTTAAAGGAATTAGACAAATAGTCGAGGACACCAAAGCAACATTTAGACGCCGTCTTACCAGAGGATCTTAAAAATCATCATATCAAAACCTCAAATCCCAGTACTTTTCAATTTTCCATTAATTTTTATATCTAAATTTCCTTGAAGTAAAAATAATTCACTTTTTATCTCAACAAAAACCTTTCTACAGAATCTCAAGTTTATTTTTTTGCTTGCACTTTTGTTGTATTATATATAGTAATTAACTGTAATCAGTTTGGGATTATCCAAATACTCAGAGTCCAGTAACCAGCCTGAGGCCTGTCTTGTATAAAGAAAGACATTCTCTGTTGTGGATACCTTGGTGCTGATAATGCCAAGGGAGAGGTTGGAAAGGTTCTCGTTGTGTTCTGAGGGCCAACTAATGTGAAAGATGTCTAAGAGTTTCAAGAGGCTCATCATGGGCGTGGACAGTATATCCAAGCGATCAATGCACAATGAGTAGCATCAGAAGAGAATTTTCTTAACGAGAAAGATTATGATATTAGCGAAGGTTGTCTGGTGCCTAATGTGTGCGGAGTAATCTCCTGAGTAATAAGTTAGCCTCACAGGTAAGTGAGCCAAAGTTAGCGTATTGACAGTTACCTTGGAGCTGAGCAGCCATGAGAGAGCTTGGATAAGATTCCGTTGTGTCCTGAGGGCTAAAATAAAAAGAACATGTTACAGATTGTCAACAATAGTTTTGTCATGGGTGTGAACAGTTTAACTAAGAGATTAATGCTAAACAGGTAGCATCAGAGGAGAATATGCTCTATGAGGATGATTATGATCTAAGTAACCGTTGTCTGATGCCTAATTTCCGCGGAGTAGATCCACTGAGCAGCAAGTCAACCTCACAAGTTAAGCGAGCCAAGGCTGGCGAGCTAAATGTGGTGCTCACTACAGGTGTAGACCATCAAGCCCTAGCAATGATCACAAAAGTTCTTCTGAGCAATTTGCCAATGAAGTGGATATGAAGGTATTTTACGGAGAGGATTCTTCTGAACTCCTGGTGAAGGGGGAGGATACAATCCATACTAGACTCTGTCAGGAAGTTGATATGACTGGACAATATGCTAACCATACTGGAGGATCAGAGGGGGAATCAAGATGAGTCTCAAGATAGACAAAAAGGTATATGAATAATAATTAATCAAAATGATGACCATTCGGCGAATTGAGGGTAATTAAGCCAAGATTTGATATAATGAGAGCTTCTGGAAAAGGGAATACAAATAGGAGACTACCAAGCCGAGGATGCATCCAGATTGGGGAACCAAAATATAAAAAGAGTCACACAGAGGATTGAGAAGGGGGTCTTCTTTCCATGATTAGGTTGTTGCAGATAAGTCTGCAAATTAGTAAAATAATAAAGGTTGAAATAAGGGTCAATAGCTCCATATATAGTTTATTGAGCTTTATTAGAATCACGATCTTCATATCATCTGATTTGGTTACTCAGTGGCTAATACCCTGTGAAAACTGACTCAGCGGAATCAAGACTCTACGCCAAGAATTAACAGTGGTGCTCACTGCAGGGGGCCACTGGTCAACTGTAGTTCTTCGACGCTAAGATATGATGATGAGCCCACATTCGTTATGACATAATTAGATCAGATTCCATGCACATTATGTGGAAGAAGCACGGGAGGCACCCAACAATGAACCTATATTATTTAATGTAACCAAACCGGGTAATGATGAAGTCATGATCAATCTGCAACTAGAAAACTGCCCTGAGCTGATGGCCGACCAACAAGGACGCTCCAAAAATGCGACTCCTCAGCAGCTGCAGTATATTATGGAGTGGTTGTTGCACGGATATTGATTATACGAAGATGAAGCGGGGGAGTATGCCTTGACTTTGTTTTATAAACAACATGACCAAGAGAATCGCTACTCCATGTACATGTATTATCTGCATGCAACTACAATGGGGTTGGCTCGCTGCCTTGGTACCCACGGAATCAAGGAGTATCTAGTTGCTTATGTGCAACCATCTATTCACCAGCTACTGCGTGTGCTGGCTCGCCACAATACAGAGATTGAAGATGTATTGCGGTTCTCTTGAGCACAGCAAAACAATACTCACCTCCTTCTCAATTGCCTCAATCATTCTTTTTCAGAGGTGCAGGGGGCGTTGGTACAAATGGATCATCATGTTGGGAACATCCGCCATTGATTGGACATGTTGGTACCACATTTAAACCTTGATTTATCTCAGTTAATAGAAGAACTGTTGGATCAGCATGTCCTATTGATGGAATGGATTCAGGATGTAACAACGTTAGAAACAATACCAAGCGCTTTATGACAGATTTAGTTGAATGGGCAGAAGCTCTTGAAGCTGTGATTGCTCAGCTTAAGGAATAATTAACACTGATGGAATGGCAAGTGGCGGACTAAGTCAGTTTTATATCAGCTGAGTTAAACTAAGTTTGTATTGAATGGAGTAGCCAGCGAACAACAAATAACGCGCTTATCCTTTATCCACGTCCCCAAATATCTCCAGCTAATCCAGCAGGTCACACAACTGGAAGCTGTTAGTCAGGCTAAACGCCTTTGAGTCTTCTCTCTTTTGAACAGGGAGACAAGAGAGTATGCGGACATGCAAGAATGGCTTGAATCCCTTTGATGAGCCAACGAGGAATTGGTATGGGAACAAGCTGCACTCCTTAACCAAATCCATGAGACTAATCAAAAAGCGGGTAATGCTAGCTGACAGCATACCCACATTCAGAACATAATCAAGGATGTCATTTGCAACTATGAGCCGTGGAGCAGAAATTGCACGTTGAGTGGGAATATCATCAGGAGTTACAATATCAATATTCAACACTGCAACAGGAATTCCAGGATGGATGGTGTAGATGATATTTGGTTAAAGTGGAACAGTTAATCAGAGAGAATTTTGTGGAGAACGCCAGAGCTGAGGGGAGTGGAAAAGTTAGTGGCGATTCAGGGGAAGAGTGCTATGGATCAGCTAATGAATATCCCTCAGGCGTTGGAATGGACCCCCTGCATGACACTAGTTCTTCTGAGTCCATTTCGATGAATTTGAGCTTATCTGGCTGGCTGTATGATAGCTCACAAAGGGGTGGTTCCCTTATTCACTCTGGAACCAATTTGCCTGGTCCTTGCAGCATGAGCCTGGAGCAAGGCGAAGCTATGAGAATTGAAATTTTACCTCCTTTTAGTTGTGACAGTAATCTACACGGTTACTTTAAGCAATTCAGATTTGCTGTTGAAGGGACTTCTGGTTTGCGGAAAGTGAAACTGTTGCTGTCTGCTCTAGATGTGGAAAGCGCGACCAAGTCACCTGCTATCTTCCAAATAGCTCAGTATCCTATAAAGAAGTTAAAGCGATTGTTCTCCAGCTGTTTGGAGGTGCGACCAAGATGGCCCAACGGAAAGCCAACTTCCTGACTATACAGTTTCTTAAAAACGAGACCCTTTTAGAATTTTCTGAACATTTCTAGGCGGAAGCATATGTACTACTCAGAGATAACATTTTAACCACCAAGGATATCAGTATAGTGATGACGGCGGCCATCAAACCATATCAGGAACTATATAACACTATGTCTCACGTTTTGGATAGAGATGCAGGACTTATTTGAATCATGAATACCTTAAGTCGACTTTCCACCACAATCAGCGCCTCTAATGTAGCCCAAAAAGCCTCTGCTGTCTCCACACCAAACTCTTCTGGATATTACTGCAGCGACCAAGTTATCAACTGACAGAATGTATTTATCCATCATACAAATCAGCGAATCCTTTACAGCCTATGTACGCTCTGCTGGTTCATCCACGGCCCTGGAGCCCTACTATCAACTTTTGCACTGGTTCATCCGGTGCAAGCTATATATGTGAACTTTTATGAATACTTGCTTCCAGTGCGGAAGAAGAGGTCATTATGCGGGCAATTGCCCTAGAAAACCACAAGTATATGCGATGCCAACTGAGTAAATTGAGCAGGGAAAAGCTTGAGCGAAGTAGAGATGGGGCGCTCTACCTTTTTTAAGTCCAATTCACTTGTTTTTAACGATTCCCAAGAATCTCTTTGGGTAGGATTTGGAACTCAATAAGATGACTTATTATACCAACAGCTTCTGTCGGATACCTCTGCTTCTGTTTTTGAAAGTAAAAATTCACCCTCAAGCCCCGAGTTCTGCCAGGACGTGCAGAAGCCATATGCATGGCAGATCCTGGAACAGACCAGCACAAGTAACGCAGATTCCTCGATAGATGCTGCCTCTTTAGTAGGGGTTAACATAGCCATTCTGGTGGAGAAAATCGCTAGTAAGTATCCTCAGGTCAGCAAGGGCATTTCCTCCTTTTTGAGTAACACAAAGCCTTTGGACGTAAACATAATAAACACTTATGGTTTTCTTACTCAAAATGCACTTACTGCAACATTTTCGTTTAAAACACAAAAATCTGCGCTATCATACACATGTGAGCCCCTGTGAACCTAGTCTCTACCTAGTTGGTGGCTAAGCTTCTGTTGAAACTGGATGTGGACCATTGGGTAGTATATGGGACCACGGGATGCATAGCATTGTGTCTGAAGGAGCATATAGCGCATTGCCTTTACAATCTGGGTCAGTCTGGGCTTCCGCTCTGGCAGTGGTTTTCCCAAATAACAACTACAACATGTTACTCAGCGTGGCATTTATGAGGAATTTTGGTGTCGTGATAAATATGGCAGAGGAAACTCTTGTTATTTTGGGACAACAGATCCCTGTTTATTTTACCTCTTGTGGAATCCCAATGGATCCGTTCTGATGTAGTCAAATCAATCTAGCATACTGTGATGGAGTGATTCATGTTCATTAATGACGACTGAAGTGGCGGACCAGGGCTCTTAACCGGATTTTTGAGCACAAAGGGATCCCACTTTGGGCAGCAGTTGCTTTAAGCCTACTGTCTGAACACCAGTGCATAGTAGGGACTGAGCTTTAAATTGATGTCTCTAAAGGGCTTTATGGAGAAATCATGGCTCCTCACCAGCACTCATGGCTTGAACCACATGTAGATCCAGGGATACTGCTACCTGGGAATGGGGAAGTGAAAGTGCTGCTAGCGAATTCACAGAAGGAGATAATAATGATCCAGAGGCACCAAGTGTCAGTTTTCCTACACTTAGTTCCTATAGAGGAAGTTCGCTGTATCTATGATTTCAGCTCATGGGAAAATCTTGGACTACAAGAAGCTCATTATTTGGCATATTGACCATGGTTCCACAGGAAGCGCTTACTGGATTAGTGATGGAACAGCAAGATAAGGCTATGGCGTTATTTGAAAATTATTGAGATATTTTTATGCATGACAATCATGATTTGGGGTGCGCTCAAGGGGTGGTACATTAGATAGATATGGGGGATCACCCTCCCATTTGATCGTGACCTATTAGATGTTTAAAAGCAGTGGAAGAGGTTGTCTCCGACAAGGTGGATAAACCTATCATGCAAGGGATGCTAGAGCTGTCAAACAGTCCGTGGGCATCACCGGTGCTCATTGTAAAGAAAAAGATGGCTTAAATCAAGTGGTTATTGACTATTAAAAACTCAATAATGTAACAAAGAAGGATTCTTACCCTCTTCCGTGGATTGATGATGCATTGGACCAATTGAATGGGAAAACTGTTTTTCTGCCACGGATCTGATCTTGGGGTACTGGCAGATCAAATTTTCATCAGTGGAACATGAGAAATGCGATATCATCACTTTGAGAGGGTTATTTCAGCTGACTCGCATGCCACAAGGGTTGTGCAAACCCTGGCTACGTTCCAGAGTGCCATGGATATGATCTTAGGCGTTTTCAAGCTGTCCTGCATCTTAGTTTACTTGATGATATCAATGTGCTCTCGTGGACATTTACAGAGCACCTTGCCCTTTTGTTACAAGTGTTTTGGCACCTTGCTGCCACTAATATCAAAATTAAGCCTCAAAAGTGCCATTTATTTAAAGAGCAATTAGTTTACCTCGGTTTTATCATGGATTCAAATGGACTTAAACTGTAGCCAGCTAAGGTAGAAGCAATAAGCAAGATGACTCGCCCAGGTAATAAGCGGTATATTCAAGTGTTTATGGGGATGGTCAGGTACTACCAACAGTTCATTCCCAATTTCAGTTGCATCAGGGCCCCACTTTTCGAGTTGTTAGGGAAAAAGCTTCTTTCAATTGGATGGAACAATGGCAGAATACTTTTGATGTGTTGCAAACCGCATTAGCAATTGCATCCATTTTGCAATATCCCAAATTGACAAACAGTTCATAATACAAACTGATGCATACCTTGCCACTATAGGGGTAGTATTAACCCAGAAGGACAATGATGGCGTGGAGCATCCTGTCACATTCTGAAGTCAAAGCTTGAACTGTCACAAACAAAACTACACCATGACCAAGTGAGAGTGTTTAGTGGTGATCTACGCTTACAACCAGTTTCAGGTATATTTACATGGGGTAAGATTCCAGGTAGTGACATATCACGCTTCATTGCACTGGCTACAGAATATGCATGAACCAGAAGGATGGCTCGCACATTGGGCTCTGAAGCTTCAAGCGTATGATTTTGAATTTATACACTGCCTAGGAGAAAAACATCAAAATGTGGATTGTCTTTCTCAGTTACCAACAGTCACTATCATGGCAGATTTAGCTGACATAATGTATAAGAAGATATTGCGAACACATACCAGGATGAGCCGCTGAAGGTGATCAAGGTATCAGACGGACTCAGGGAGAATACTTTTCTATGTGGGGAAGAACTATATAAGCGGATCAGAGACTTGACGCTGAGTTTCCCTAAACCTTTGGTAGACCCGCGATTATTATGGATGCTCGTCGGGCTCTAGGTCATGGAGGATTGCGGAAAATGCTGGAATTTTTGCGACCCAGATACTACTGGGAGAGCATGCATTATGACATATTGGAAACGGTTAGTTATTGCCATCAGTGTCAAGTGGATAAGCCTTTCCACAAGAAGACCACATACCAGCTGGTTAAACCCCAGTTCACCTGGCACACCGTTTCCATTGATGTAGTGGGACCTCTGCCAACTAGTGCCAATCGATCCAAGTATATAATCGTTGCCATTGATCATTTGACCCGATGGGTGGAGGCCAGGGCCATTAACAACTTGGGCGCTGTCACCACAGCCAATTTTATTATGGAGTGTGTTATACAGTGACACGGCTACCCACAGTTCATTCTAAAAGATAACGGAACCAACTTCACTTTGCACATCCTGCTGAAGTTGAATGAGTTGATGGTGATCCACGGGTTTTTGACCACCCCCTATCATCCAAAATCAAATGGAATGGTGGAGCGGGTCATTGGAACCCTATTGAACATACTCCATAAATTGGTAAGGGATGACACTTGAAATGGAGTGCCCTTCTACCTACAGCTGTGTTCGCGTATAATATCAGCTATCATTCATCCACTGGTAAGAGCCCGTTCCAACTGCTGTATGGTTGACATCCAGCTCTGCCCACTTTGCTTTATTCGTGTGTAGAGGACACTGGTGGTGAGGACCCTCAGCGATAATTGAAGACTCTTGTGGATACATTAATCAAGCTTCAAACGGAAGTCTACTCAACCAATTTGGCCAAGAAGATTTGCGATCAGGCAGCCAATCAGAAGAGATAAAGTGGACTTCCGCTGTTCGCTGTAGGAGACCATTTTTTATTCCATGACCAGCACGGTTTTGGGTGGAAAAACAAGCTCTCCAACATCTGGGTCAGGCCGTTCAAGATAATTGAGAAGACTGGATGGATGTCTACACCATCAAGGAACCCGCGGGGGGTTAGATCATAAACTGAGTTCACATGAAGTTCCTTCAAACATACAAACAATAAGAGCTTATCGTCCAGTCAAAGGGGGGGTAATGTTGGGAAGTTGATATGACTGGACAATATGTTAACCATACTGGCGGATCAGAGGGGGAATCAAGACAAGTCTCAAGATTGATGAAAAAGGAATATAAATAATAATTGATCAAAATGATGACTGTTTTCGAATTGAGGGGAATTAAGCCAAGATTCAATATAAATGAGAGCTTCTAGAAAAGGGAAGATGAATAGGAGACTACCAAGCCGAGGATGCATCCAGATTGGGGAACCAAGATATAAAAGAGTCACACGGAGGATTTAAGAGGGGGTCTTCTTTCCATGATTAGGTTGTTTCAGATAAGTCTGCAAATTAGTAATTAATAAAGTTTTGAAATAAGGGCCAATAGCTCCATATATAGTTTATCAGGTTTTATTAGAATCGCGATCTTCATATCATCTGATTTGGTTGCTCATTAGCTAATACCCTGTGCAAAAACGACTTGGCTGAATCAAGACTCTACGCCAAGAATTAACAGACTCCATACTCTGGAGTTTGAAGTGCTTGATCTACCTCTAATCTTGAGTGTGTCAAGGAGACCGCTAGAAGTGCCCAAATTGCCTCAATACCTATTTTGAGAGGACCATCACCTATTATTTATTGGAAGCTACGCTTAAGAACTTTAAGTGGGATTTGTATTACTTAAAAAATAGAATGAAAACCACCACCCCTATTGAATGAATATGGAGAGCACTTGGAACAGCATGACAAAACGCTGTTTGAGATGAATAAGAGTATAGAAGATCTGAAGGCACAGATGCATACTGTACTGGAGCCTACCTCTACTGGACCTATAGCTTGTCTGGAGGCACCTATGTGGAACTCTCATGGGAATGTTCTACATCCGGTCAGAACATGTACTCAGCCAACCATAATGCACGCTGATCCTGTTGAAGGGTCCCAACTTCAAACCATACTTTAAAACCATGTATACATCTGGAGAGGGGACAATGCAGGTTTCTCCAGATGTACAAATATAGCATGAATGGCGCTAGAAATTTCCAGAAGGCTTTCAATGTATAAGGATGCATGAGCCACGAGGCTCAAGGAATCCTTAGCGCTAACTTGAGACTTGGGTTATCTTTGGCTGAAGTAAAGAACATCTTAATCTTTGAGAAATTAGTGAACAGGATGTCCGTAATATGAGACAATAGTTCTTGTTGATGAAGATAGGTAAAATGAGTTAGTTGCAAATTATGCTTCTTGCTACTACCTCAAGGCTCAGCAGTTATGGACCACAGGAACAATGATTCTGTATACCGCCAATACCATTTGACTGAGTTTTTTAGAGTTGTATCCTAATATGAAGATGCATATAACTCTGGCGGTAAAGAATGCAACGTCCCACAAAGTGCTTAAGGAGGTGCTGCTCGACATCTAAGGGATGTAAAAAAATAATGAAGCCATGGTACCTAACCCACCCCCTTGATGAGTTTAAAAGGCCTTTTATGTCGCCAATGATACTGGGTGAGAAGCCAAAAGAGAAGAGTAACAAACCGCCTGAACGCTTGTCACGTCAAGAGTTTATGTGCCATAAGTGCCACCAACCAGGGCACTTTTGTTGAGCCTGTACATTAGTTACCACTGAAACAAAGGCCAACCCCTAAAGAGTATGCACCCAATACCGTAAACTGGGTGGATCTCCAAACTGAGGGCGAGAAAGATTGTGAGGATGAAGACTTAGCTAGTGCGGGTTACCACATGTTAGGGGAACCTAGCGTAGTGACTCTACAAGCTAGATTAAGAGTTCATGGTACTGAAAGATCTGCATCAAGCAATACTAAGTGACCCAAGCAAACAAGCCACCCAATTAATCAAATGAATTGAAGAAGGAGTGCAGTTGGTAGCGTCTACCTTTATAATGTGGCGCTGGATGGCGAAAACGCTATCAAAGCCAATATAAAAGCTCTTGCTTTAAAACAATTTTGAGGGATCTGTCACCAAAGTGCTGACCACTGAAAACCCCTTCATCAAGAGTGTAACAAAGGTAGATGTAATCATCAAGAAGGTTAGCGTTCTGAAAGTGCTGGACACCGGGGATCCAGTTAACATTATCTCCTCCAAACTTATAAAGAAACTCAAGTTTATGCCCAACATTAACTATAATGTGAAATACCACACTGAATAACCTGACATTACCTGCACCTTAGATACTTATTCCGCATTGCCTTTAAAATTTGGGCGTATAGTCATGATGGCACCTGCAGTTGTATTGGACAGCAACCACTACGATTTCCTGATTGGGAACAGTTTCTACTGGGGTTTGGGGCGAAGATTGACTTCACCACTAGCAATGTTAACATCTTGAGCTATCAATTCCCTTTAATGTTCAAGGATGAGGACGTTAAACCACAAAAACAGCATATGTGCTTGATTGAAACAGAATAATCAATCTATCCCATTGATTACATTTTGATGGAGAAAGATTTTAAGCAAATACCGCCTGCCATAAGCACAGAGGAAGGGATTTCTGAGTGCAAGTGAAGCCATAGAGATTTGACCAGGTGACCATTATAGAATGACCTTATTGATCAGTGTAAAAATTCTGCTTGACACCATATTGGAAGTGTACAGTCAAGACTGAATCCTTGAAAAGAGCCAGAGTACTACCAGGATTATAAAATACCTACTTTGGAGAGCTAAGCTTTGTTTTGGGAAACATTACTACCCAACCAATCCAAGTTGAAATGGGACAAGTTTCAGCACTGGCACGACTGACCAGTTGCCAAGATATCAAATCAAACATGCAGCAGGAGGTTTTGACGAGCTCAGGTTTGGGATGTGATCCCTAAGCAGCAAAAAGAGTTGAACGAACTTTTGGACGAATTTAATTGCATCTTCAGCACCGGCCCCAATGACTATGTCTGTGCAAAAGGGAGGTCCATAAGATTAACACTGGTTTCACTATTCCCTTCAAGTCCAAATCTTACCACTGATCAAAGACAGAAGACGCAGTCATTGCACATGAGCTGAACCAGTTAGCCAAAGCTGAGATAATTCTACCTTCAGAGACCATGGTCATCTCCTCTGTTGCTGATGCACAAAAAATATGGGACCCACAGAGTTGTCATGGACTACCATTGCCTAAACAAGATAACCAAGAAGGATTTATACCCACTGCCACACATCGATGATGCTTTGAAACGCCTGGTCAGCTCGAAACTTTTTCATAAATGGACCCAGCCAGTGGCTATTGACAAATGGAGCTCTCACTCAAGAACCAGGAGAATTGCGCCTTAATAAGAAGACAGGGTTTGTTTGAACCCATGAGGATGCTGCAGGGGCTCTTTAACGCCCCTACAACCTTCCAACGAGTGATGGATTGCACCTTTGGCGATCTTAAGCTATTGGGTAGTGATATACCTTGATGACATCACTGTGTTCAGTTGCACTTTCCAAGAGCACTTGCAGCACCTCTGGGAGATTTTCACGTGGCTGCGCGCATCCAACATGAAGCTTAAGAGAAGCAAGTGTAATTTTATGAAGAGACAGCTGGAGTTCTTGGAGAACGAGATTAGCCCAGCCAGAATTAGCCTCAGAATGATAATGTAAATGCAATCATGGCGATGGAGCCACCAAAGAGTATGATGGACGTTCAAGTTTTCTTAGGATTGGGGGGTACTACAGGCATTTTATCCCCCCATTTCAAGGATTTGGCTGTGCCCCTTACCTACCTGCTGACTAAAGAGATAAAATCCAAATAAGCCTGAAGCAGAAGCAGGCATTTACAGAGTTGAAGGCACAATTGGTATAAGCACCAATCTATGACTTTCCAAACTTCAACAAGACCTTCTATATGTAAACTGATGCCAGTGATGTGGGACTTGGCGCAATATTAGCAAAGCTGAAAGAAGACAGGGTAGATCACTAAAATTAAGTTTTAATCCAAAGTATTCAGCAAAGTTAAAAAGAATTACACATTTACCACATGTAAGTGCATGTCCATAATAAGAAAGTCTAACTTCCAGACCCTATCCATTTGGAGTACATTTCAAATAGTCACAGATCACACATAGCTTCGCTGGGTAAGACATATGAAGGATCCTGATGGATGCCTTGCCCATTGGGCTGCCCTCCTCTAAGAGTATGATTTCAAAATTATTCATCAAGTTGGAGATAAACACCTCAATGCAGATGCCTTGTTAAGATTACCAGTATTCCACCTGCAGGTGCCAGAGAGTGATTATCTATACTATGTAATTGGGCTACCAGAGAAGGCCTGGCAGGACTAGATTGAGGAATTCAAGAGTCCTGATTAGGTGCTCTAAAGATACCCATCATGTCATTGGAAATCTGCAAAAGAAGACACAAAATAAGTGGTACCCAGTCATACACCTGGTAATTGCTTGGAGTTTCTGATGGAAACTCATAAGCACAAAGTCATTAAAAATTCCAAAAGACATTGGCACACTTAAAGCAGAGATTCTACAGGGAGCGCATGTCTGACGAAGTGCATCAAGCCTTGGAGTTGTGTGTACATTGAGTCTGATTTTGCTCATTGGAGAAGCGATTTAAGTTTAACTGATTCACCCCACTGCACCATTAAGCAATGTCTCTATTGACATGGTGAGAACGTTGCTAAGTTCATTAAGCGGAGCCAAGTTTATCTTAGTAGTAATCAACCACTTCACCAGGTGGGTAAAAGCGTCTGTGGTCAAGACATATACAAAAACTCTACTGTCCATTTCTTATACAGTAAAGCGATCATAAGACATGGATGCTGTCAGGATTCCTGCCCAAATAAAAGATTCACATGAGTCAGATGATGGGAATCAAACCTGATCCATTAAAATAACTGAAACAAGTATCAGGAATAATCCTCGATGAGTTTTAAGCCCTCACTAATTGGGGACGATCTACAACTAACTTTAAGTCCTATCAATATTGAGGACAATCCATGACTAATGCGGTCAAATGTTATTCTCCCAAAGTCACCTAATCTCAGGGTTCAAGCCTAATCCATGAGGCATCCAAATCTTAAGTGACTGAGATGTTCAGCCTGCCACAGAATCCCCAATTGGTAAAAAGTGTAGATCTTAGCTTGAACCACTTAGAGATTTACCAAAAAATCTCCCTGAATTCCCTTATGATCATTTTCTAAGAAAATAAAATTTACTTTTTTTGCCATTTTTAAATAAAATCGGCCTACCTCTATGTATTTAGGGAAGAAATAATAGTTAGAAATTATGACTCCAGGAATGCTAACCTGAGGAAAGAATTTCTGGACAAGGAAAGCAAATATGTATAATCCAGCACCCAGGAACTTCAGGTTTTTAGGTCTTAAAAATTAAAGGGATAAGTGGTCTAAAACCCTTAGTCCCAAAAAACTGGTGTTTACTGCCAGATGTACTCTGAGTTCATGGTGCAACTATTATACAATGAGCAATATAAATTGGCATCAGATCCCTCTCTGGATCAATAAAGCCTTAACTTTGTGGCGAAATTACCTGCTGTAATACATGAGATTGAACAAAGAATTCTTGCCAATGAGCAACGCCAACTTGAACTTTTTGATGCAACTACCAATATAAAAAGCAAAATTTTGCAGTTAACTCCGTTTGTTGCCACCAAATAGGCCCTTTGTGCCACCCATGATTGTGTAGATTCAATAATTGAAGTATCAACGACTTACAAAGTCTGATGGACGCTCTTCACCCTCACATAGTTCTCAACAATAGCAGTTCCTCTTCAGGTGAAAACGCACCCCTGGTGTCAATCCATGTAGTTTGATCATTAACCCCCTCCCAGTTTCACGTTCAAACCATCATTCAGAGAGAAGTACGTCCCAGGCAAAGGGAGTATCTTCTCTTTTCTAATTTGATATGAAAGTGCTATGGAGGAAGCCACTGACACCCAATGGCTCAAACACCTAACTAACTGTTTTAGTCGCTTAGCTCAAGACATTATGGTACCTCACCTAATGCATTGCGGTCTTGGGATGATGCTAAGACTACCTTGCTTTGGGAGTTTGGGAGCTACCTAGCTTTATCCAACCAAAAGCAGCCTTTTATGGGTTTAAGCCCTAAGAGGGGAGAAAATGTCATTGAGTTTGATCACAAAATTTTACCTTGAGGCTGAAACTTTGGTCGCCAGAAAAGTCTTACTTTATTAATGCTATTACTGCTTTGTTTTTGGCATTTAAAAATATGCATAATATTCTACTTTATCTTAACGCGGTGAAGTCTAACTGGACGTCTATCCTCCATATCAAAGAAGCCAATTTTGGAAATTCCAGTCAATCTACTCAATTCATTGGGCCCCTTCGTTTTAATAATAACAAGCCTCAGCTCCAAGTGCTAGCAGTTACACCCCTCAAGTCGCCATCCCCCAAACTATCATGCTTTTTTTGCAAGAGAAACAACCATACTGTAGACACTTGTCGCACCTTTTTTATGTAGGTCGTCAAAAGATCAGTCAGTATAGGGCAGGAGGCTCCCTATGCTGATGCCAATCAAGTTCCTCAGGACCCTAGTACTAGCTCTAATTCTATGTCCAGCACCTCAGGATTCTTTGTGTTAGCAGCGTATGCAGAAGTTAATGTATCCCTTCCTAATCAAGGTAATAAAGATCTTCAGCTTTCTTATTAGACATTGGGCAACTACTTAAACAAATATTGGAGGTCAGCTCCTCCATGGAAAGCCAAGATCTGGCAAATAAAACCTTTAAAAGCATTGAGCCTCCCCAAGATTGGCCGTATCAAAATCCTCCACTTGCTTTGCTACAAATCCCCTCACAAAAATTTACTAGCTGTTAATCCTAGTTTGTCTCTTTGGTAGTTTGAGTAGAGGTAGTCGTTCATAATGTTGAAGTCTTGTCAATAATAGATACCAGCTCACCAATTAACGTTAAATCCTCCCGACTTATCCAGAAACTAAAATGGCTCTAGACTTGATTTGCAAAGCTGAATATGAATGGATGGTAACTGGACGACTAAAACAATTGGGGCGTATTCCACCTTACCTCTCTTATTTGGAAAACTTCTATTACTGCCCCACTATTGCATTAGAAAATTAATAACTACAAGCCGCTTATTGGTCCAATTGATGTGGAAGCTTAACTGCATCATCAACCATAAAGAAAAGTAATTTTAACTATTAGGGGTATCAGAAACCATCATTAACTGAACTCCTGGTTAATAGTAAAGAAGCCCCATAAATGAACATGCCTCTTTAGTATTTGTCCTCCATTTGTAAAGTCAATTATCAAGTATTAGGAGATAAAACTAAGTTACCTTCTGAGGCTGTGGACGCCAAAGATGTGATCCCTTTGTATGCCCCCATCCAATTAAAATACTCTCTGTCTCACAAGTTATTGTGGATATGGGGATCAAATTTTCACAACTCCTAATCAAGTTTTCAAGCTAAGTGGACACCTAAACCCTTCAATAATAAGAAGCGTTGACCTGCCCAGGTGTTTTTAGATCATGCCTATGAGAAATTCATCTCTATCTTATTAGGGAACCTAAAAAATTAAATACTCCAAGTCTCTTGGCATGCCCCTTCGCTTTCATAAAACTATGTCTCATTGGAAATATTGCCAACGTGAGTTGTTTTGTCTCCTTACAAGATTTAGGATTTAATCCAACCAACAATAGCTCTGCTCGACATTAAAATTTGGACAATCTCACTCATAATAAGCGTCAGAATATCAAAGACCTCCTCAAGGAGTATGGCAATATTTTTCCTAGGGGACCAAGTGACTACAGAAAAATGTTGAATGTGATTTACCAAATTGAGACCAAGGATCTCCCTCCGTTTGAATCATGGCCATACAGGAAATCTAAAGTTGTAGAAGCTCAATAACTTTAAAGTTATAACAATTGTTGGAGGACGGGTTACTTGTGCCTTCTAAAAGCCTGTGGCTTCCCCACTCCTATTAATTTTGATAGAAGGATGGTGGCTACTGTGCTGTCAGGATTATTGCCGCCTCAATAAATCACAAGAAGAGATAGCTATCCATTGCCGCATTTAGAAATTCCTTACACTTGATGTCAGGTTTCCACAATTTTTGGCGATGGATCTTACCAGTGGGTACTGGAAAATTGATTTGTTTTCAGAGGATTGTAAAAAATGTTCCCTCGTTTTCAAGTAAAGGACTATTTGAGTCCACTCAAATGATTTAGGGGTTATGTAACGCCTCTGTTACCTTCCAACGCTCCATGAACGGATGTTTGGGTGACTTGAAACGTTTGTATGCAAGCTTATTTCAACGATATTACCATTTTTTGAGAACTTTTACCAAGCACATAGATCATCTTTGGCAAGTTTTTCAGCGGTTGTGGCAAGCCTCATTAAAACTAAAGCTATCAAAATGCTCCTTATTTCAGATCAAAAAATATTTTTAGTCCATGAGGTAGGTAAAGCCGGACTATCTCCAATGGATGATAAGCTTATGACCATTTCTAAGATGTCCCCCTTAAATCCCTACAAGATGTACAGGTTTTTTGGGTATGGTGGAATATCATTGCCAATTTTTCCCCCATTTTTCCAACCCTCAAGCCTCTAGTATAATGAAGAAGGACATGCCCTTTTCAATGGAAAGAAGAGCAACAGCAGGACTTTGACCTATTACGCTCAGCCCTCTCTCATTCAAAAGTACTTATACACACCAACTTTGATAAACCCTTTCTCCTTTTTACTAATGCTAGTGATATAGGCATTGTAGCCATACTATAGTAGCATGACAAAAACTTAATAGACCATCCTATCGCCTAATATAGCAAAACCCTAACCAGAGACAAACGCAACTATATGTTACAGAGCGTGATTGCTTGGCGGCCCTACTGGCTATTAAGCATTTTCAACCCTACTTATATGGGCATCATTTTACATTAAGTACCAATCATGCTTCCTTGCAATGACTACAGCAAATGAAGGATCTTGATGGGAGGTTATCTCGATGGGCGTTAGAAAGGTTCAAAATTACACCTTTTTTATCATTCATTGGCCTGGGCCCATCCACTAAAATGCGGATTGCTTATCCAGGCTAACCATATTAACTCTAACCAACCCCAAGGAAGATTGACTCTATGATCTCTTAACCCAATTGCATTTATGGAAAGATGAATCCCTGACCCTTCAAAAAGAATTAAGAAAAAAGTCAGCAAACCTCCAAGTTAGAAACGGTAAACTGTACAAACTTGTATATTATTAATGGTTGCTCTATATATGGCCCTCAGCTAGGACTGACATCATATTAGAAGGACATCGGCAAGTTGGCCACAGGGGAATTTGGTGAACTTTCCAGTGGCTCAAGACTCAATGCTTCTGGGAATGAATTCTTGTTTCCATCCAAGATGTATTATAGTCCTGCCTGGTATGTAAAGTCAAGATGGACCTAATCCTTATCTCAACATCCAGTGGTCAACCCTGTATACCCTTCCATACTATTAGCATCGATGTTGTGAAACCTTCCCCCAAGATTCTAATGGCCACTGGTTCCTCTTCTTAGCAATGGACATTTAATTAAATGGATCAAAGCTGTGTCACTACTTTCTGATCGGCAAAATCTAACGCCACGTTTTTACAAAATTGGAAGATCACACAGAATGGGTGCCCTAATGTGATTATTTCCAATAACGGGCAAAACTTCCTATTGTCGCTGGTGGAAGATTTAGCCAAACTGATGGGATCCACTCAGGTATTTTCCGCCCCTACCATCCTGCAACCAATGGAATGGTATAGCAGTTAATTGGTACTCTAACTGCAACCATCCAGAAAATGACTATGACTGACCCCCTTCTTTGGCCCCAATACTTGCCTAGTGCAATTATGGCCTATATAATCAGCTATCATCTAGTAATCAAGATGCCACTATTCCAAGCATTATATGGAAAAAATCCCCAACTGCCTTCTAAAGCGAAGGCTATGCTTGACCAAGCCTCCCTCAAAGCCCTTGAAGTCACTATGTGAAGTATTGTCAATGAAATTTTCCAACTTCAGGCCCTGTCTTCTGAGAACTTATCTGCTTTTACCTACAGAGAAACAAATCTGTTTAATAGTAAAAATGAACTTCTGCACATCTTCCATAGGGTAACCTAATACTTTTCTACCACCATCAGCCAGGAGATCGTTAAAAAATTTGGCACAAACTGGACAGGGCCCTACAAAGTCATTTGTAAATGGGGTAACAAACACTCAATTGTGGAGATTGTTCAGAGTACCATTGGAATTGATGTACATAGTCAATTTATCTAGACATCCCCCCGGCACCAATGATCTAGAGGGGGCTTTGTCAGGATTCCTGCCCAAATCAAAAGGTTCACTTGAGTCAGATGATGGGAATTGATCCTGATCTGGTAAAATAGCTGAAAACCAGTATTAGGGATAATCCCCGATGAATTATAGGCCTACAATATCAGGGACAATCCCAAACTAATTTAAAGCCCTCTCAATATTGGGGACAATCCTCTGACTAATGTGGTCAGATGTTATTCTCCCAAAGCCTCCTAATCTCAGGGTTTAAACCCAATCCATGCGGCATCCAAATCCTAATTGACTGAGATGTTCAACCTGCCACAGAATCCCCAATTTGTAACAAGTGTAGATCTTAGCTTGAACCACCTGGAAATTTACCAAAAAAAACCTTCCTGGACTACCTTATAATCCTTTTTTAAGAAAATAAACCTTACTCTCTTTTTTCAATTTTTAAGTTAAATTGGCCTACCTCTATTTATTTAGGGAAAAAAATAATAGCTAGGATTTATGAGACCAGGAGCGTTAACCTGAGGAAAGACTTTCAGGACAAGGAAAGCAAATAAGTATAATCTAGCACCCAGGAACTTTGGGTTTCATGGTCATAAAGATTAGAGAAACATTATCTAATTCCCTTTGACCTGACAGATGCCTGAAGTTCTTCTGTCAGGAAATGGAAAGAGCTTTATCTTGGAAGTGGTGTATAATAGATGGATCTTGTAGGATTTAAGCAACAATTCTGGTATAAAATCAGCAGTATTTAAGAGATACGCCGTAGGATTTTACACAGGGTTTAGCCCACTGAGAAATTAGGACCAACGATGTGATGATCGTCATTTTTAAATTCACAGATCAAACATCAAATAGTTATGGAGCACTTGCTCCCACAACTCTCTTTTATTTAATATAATAAATACAGCGGATTTTCGCTGTTCAGCTTATCAACTACTTAACAACCTCCTCCCTTGATCATCTTGTCTCACCTATATTGTAGTGACTTTGGATGCTACCGCTTCTATAGTTTAGTAATTTAATTCTCCATATTTCATTGGTTCCATCAATTCTTTATTTGTTAATTTACCAATTGGTTAATCCGAGATGATTTCCCAACAACTCAATATCGCCTCATTTTGAGGCACTCAAATTACCTTTACTCATATCAAAACTCAGAGGATTCCATCCATTCCGCTATAATGACCTAAGTTTTATTGTCCAGTCATATCAGAACACACAACATTACCCCCTCCTTGAATGGACAATAAGGCTCTTAATGCTTATATGCCCAGAGGAACTTTGCATGCACTCAGTTGATGATCCAGCTACTAGCGGGGTCCTTGATAGTATATGCATCTTTACATGTCTTCTCAATGACTTCAAATGGCCAAATACAGATGCTAGCCAGCTTTGTTTCCGGACAAACCCATGTTGACATGTAGTAGGACAATGTTTTCATTTTTGAACTGTGCTAGGCCACTCCGTTGTATCTGATTGGCAGCCTGGCTTTTGATTCTTTTGGATAAGCTGAACAAGTATGCTTCAGTTTATAATTTAATCAGCGTATTCATTAGGAAAGTCAAATACCATTGCAGATCCATTCCACCATTGTCCTCTACACAGGCATATAGGAGGGCGGGCAAAGTGAAGTGCCGTCCATAAAGCAATTGGAAGGGCTTTTCCCCATGGAAGAATGGTAGCTAGTGTTGTAGGCGAACACTGAGGCAGAAAGGAGGGTACTCCAATCAGAGGGCCTATCAGAACCAACTTCTGGGGTATGTTCACCAGGGTCCCATTAACCCACTCAACCATTCCGTTTGACTCAGAGTGATATGAAGTTGTTAGAACCCAGAGGATGGTCATCAGCTCGTTAAGCTTTGGAATAATGTGAATAGTGAAGTTAGTTCCATTATCAGTAAGGAGGAACTGAGGACAGCCATTCCTCTGAATAATGCATTCCATGATAAATTTGCCACTGTGAATGCCCCTAAGTCTCGTATCACTCTGGCTTCAAACTATTGAGTTAAGTGGTCAATTGCCACCAAAATGTACTTGGACCAATTATCTTTCGTTGGCAGAGGGCTGACAACAACTAGGTAAACCATATGCCAAGCAAAGTGAGGATTTACTAACCGGTATGAGGTCTTCTTGCGGAATGGCTTTTCCACTTGGCACTGGTGACAGGAGGAGATAGTGTCAAGCACATTAAAATTCATGCTTTCCCAGTAATACTAAGGTTGCAATAATTACAAAGTCTTGCGCACGCCGCCATGCCCAATGGCCCTATGTGCGCTCATGATAACAGATTGGTGAGTGTAAGGTTTTAAATTATTTATGGTGGTGTCCCCTATCCGCTTATATAATTCCCCATTTTTCTGGAATATATTGGACCTTATCCCATCCAATACCTTGATGACTGGAGGCGGTTCATCGTCATATTTGCCGCTTTGCATCTTATCAAACATTATATCACTCAGATCTGCTGCAACTGCAGTCATGGGTAATCTCAATAAACAATTGGCATTTTGGTGTTTTGCTCCGGGTTGGTGAAGAATTTCGAAATTGTATGCCTGCAATTTAAGAGCCCATCGAGCTAGACGCCCTTCAGGTTCTTTAAGATTCTGCAACCAGCGTAATGAGGCATAATCCATGATAACTTTGAATTTCACCCCATGCAAATACCTGAAATTGCTTGTAGGCGTAGATTACCACCAAGCATTTCTGCTCAGTCATGGTATAATAGTTCTCATGGCTGTTCAAACTATGACTACAGTATGCTATGGGGTGCTCTTCTCCTTCCTCTTCTTTCTGGGATAGGACTGCCCCTACAATGAAAAGGGAAGCATCCATCTGAACAATGAACTCTTTTTCAAAATTGGGATAGCATAACACCGGTGCACTGGTTAATGGCATTCAAAGTATATCAAAAGCACATTGCTGACGTTCCGCCCATTCAAACATAGTTTTTTTTAATAGCTCAAATAGTGGGCCCCAATACAGCTGAAGTTAGGTATGAAGCACCGGTAATATCCAACCATTCCCAAAAAGACCTGTATATACCACTTGCTGTTGGGCGGAGTCATTTTTCGAATAGTTTCCACCTTGGCTGGTTAAGGTCTCAGCCCTGTGGCCTTAACCACAAACCCCAGGTACTCCAGCTGGTCCTTAAAAAATGGCATTTCCCGGGTCTGTTCTTGATGTTGGCCTCAGCGAGCCAGCGAAATACAGCTCACAAATGGTCAAGATATTCAGAGAAGGTTTGGGAAAAAACATTAATGCCATCAAGGTATACAAGGAAGCACAACAGCTTTAAGTCCCCAAGAATAGTGTCAATCACCCGTTAAAATGTAGCTGGGGCATTACACAGCCCTTGTGGCATCCAGGTTGGTTGGAAAAGATTTTTGGATGTGATTGCAGCGCACTTCTCTTGCTCTTCTGGTGGCAACTTGATTTTCCAGTAGCCCAAGATCAGGTCCATATCTGAGAAGAAACGAGCTCCCCCTAGCTGATCCAAAGCATCATTGATATGTGGTAAGGGATATGAGTCCTTTTTGGTGATGCTATTGAGCTTTTGGTACTCAATTACTACACAGTTAGTTCCGTGCTTCTTCTTTACATTAAGAACAGGAGAGGCCTATGGACTTTTTGACAGTTCAAGCATCACTTGCACTATTAACTTGTCAATTTCCTCAGTTACTACTTCTTCTACTAACCTTGATTGGTGGATCGGCCTTGATCTGATGGGATATTGATCTCCAGTGTCCAGCCTATGAACTACCCCCGCGTGCATCCTAAATCATGGTCATTGGCCGCAAAAATCTATTTATATTTTGAAATAAAGCGATCGCCCTATCCTTCTGTGGTTCTGACAGCCCCAGAAATTCATCACGTGATACTACTGCCATTATGCTGAGCTGTGGTTTGAGAGGTAAATTAAATTCCTCCAGCGGCCAAAATTCATGAACCATAAGAACCTCCTCAATGGGGATTAAGTGTAAATATGCCACTATCTGGTGGCGGTGGATTTGCAGTGGTACCATTTGCAGATTTGCAAGCAAAACTTTGATCTCCCCCTGCTCTGGTAATATAATTCCTGGGGCCACATGGGGTTCAAACCGTGATTGCTGATACAGCCCAATAACCTCCCCATAGAGTCCATATGGAACTTCAATCTCCAAGTCAGTGTTCACTATAACTTGGTTCTAATATGGAATGGATATAGGTCTAGAAGCTCTGAGCGGCAGCCCAAGATATTTAAAAATCTGGTGGGGAAGATCCCAAGTTTTTCCCTTTAACCAACGGTAGTGCACATGGATTACTCCGTCGGTATACACTAGATTGATATACCCCATATGAACCAGATCATTGGGCACTCCGCTAGAGGTGAAGTGAATTGGAATTCGCTGATCCAATATCTCAAAAGTCTCGTCTGTCATATTAATAGCAGCCCCATAGTGTCGCAAGAAGGCAGTTCAAATTAACAGATCATAATTGCTATTTAATAACATTATAGCTGGAGCTACCATGACAATAGAACCAAAATTCAGTGGAAGCGCACTGTATGCTCCCTCAAAACTGTATTTTCCATTCCAGCAGTGCCATATACCATCCAGTGTTCCACATCCAGATTTAATATCAACTTGGGCACTAAATTGGTGGATACTATATTATTGGGGCATTGGTATCTATAAGGCATGGACTCAGGTCTTAAGTACAACTAGGTCACAGTAAGTACATTTGGAGTAAGATACATCTTGACTGTTTATAACATGGACATCTAAGGAACCCTGTTTCCAAGGAAACACGCAATCCCCTCACCAATTCTGGGGTATTGTTTTATAATAATTTTGACTGAAAGAGCGATTCTTACTGCTTTCAAAAAAGGTGCATCCAAGGAGGGGTCTAACTTTTCAGGAGAAATTTGGTTGAACATTTGGCAAGCATTTGGCTCGACCTGCATCTGAGACACCTCTTTCGCCATAGCTGCAGACTGCACTTGTGTCAAAAAATTCACCCCCAAACCAGCTGCTGATATAAATCTGACTCATTATGCAAGGGAACTTCTGCTGAATACTATAATTTGAGCTCAGGGGGAACGTCTGATTTAGTGGAGATAGAGAGTCCCTTTTCTACTCCGCTCAGACTTTTCCCTGGCCATACTGTTCCAGCTGTACACAAGAGACCAGTTGATTGGGGCTTCATCGTGCCAGATACCCCTGTCAACTGCATTTGAAACAGCTGACCCCATAGGGCCCACATCCCTGATTAATATGAAACAAGCCATGTTGATATTTGGGCTGGAAGTGGTTGGCATAAACAGGTTTAGGGCGATAGTAAGGCCAAGGATGATAATCAGGTATGGGATGGATATTTAACTGCTGAGGGTAACTTGGTGGATTTGAACTGGACTAGCCGAGCCCCCCAAGTAAAATGATTCGGCAGTTATAGCAGAAGGATTCCACTTGGTAATAGGTGGAGGAAATTGTCTGATATACGGTGCAAAAACTGTACAATTTTAAGCAAAGGTACATCTTCATCCAACAGTGGGGCCATGACGTTATGTAACTCGCGGTATGGCTTCACAGCAGAAGTCATCAATACACACGTCAGATCCAGATAAAATTCTGGCCTTAAGTAACATGTGAGCTTCCGCTATAAATTGTTCAGCAAACGCGGTGAGGGTCTCATTCCGCTGAAACCTGATGGTCAAAAATTCGGCCTTCCGGTGTGACATCTTTGCAGTTCTGCTGAATAACCACAGCACCATCTCTTTGACTTCTTGGTATGTGATGGAACAGTCTGAAAGGGAACAGACGACTTGATATGCACTTCTGACATCCAGTGAAGTAATCAACAGTTTCGCTCTCTGTCAATCTGAGACTCCTTCAGTTGCAATTAAAAATCATTTAAAGAACCCATGAATATTCCCTTCACGATTGAATGGGGGCAGCGTATTACAGCAAACTTCATGGAGCAGCTTATCTTATTTTTTAAGTACAGTTTCCAAAGCCAGTTTCAGCTCCACATAGGCAACAGACCCATAGTGTTGAGCAGAATTATTATCAAACAACATTGATGCAACATTGCTGGCAACTGAGTTTTTTATCATTTTTAGAATTGATCAGTGGGCCCCTTGTAGTGAGCACCACTGTTTTAAAATTAGTAGTAAAACAAGAGATACGCCATAGGATTTTTCACAGGGTTTGGCTCACTGAGCAATTGAACCAACAATATGATGATCGTCATCCTTAAAACAACAGAATAAACTTTAGATAATATGGAGCACTTGCTCCAACAACTCTCTTTTATTTAATATAATAAATACAGCGGATTTTCGCTGTTCAGCTTACTCTCAAATACTTAACAACCTCCTCCCTTGATCATCTCATCTCACCTATATTGTAGCGACTTTGGATGCTACCACTTCTATAGCTTAATAATTTAATTTGCCATATCTCATTGGTTTTGTCAATTCTTTGTTTGTTAATTTCCCAATCGCCTAATCTAAGTCAATTTTTCCAACAACCCAATACTGCCTCTTTTTGAGGCGCTCAAATCATTATTACTCATGTCAAATCTCGGCGGATTCCATCCGTTCTGCCATAATGACCTAAGGCTTATCATCCAGTCTTATCAGAATCACAACAAATTCACTACCTGATTCAATTTGTCCTCCTTCGGAAGTGTTGAAAGAGTGAATGTGACCCTAGGATAAATTTTAAAGAAGATGGCTTTTAACTACAAATTGAAGTGAGAACAGCTGTTGCCATCAGCGTTGTTGACTTACCAGTTAAGCCACCATTGAGTGATTGGAATGCCTCCCTTCAAAGACCTGTATGGGCTAGAGGCCACGCTCCCTACCCTCCTGGCACCAATCATCTCAGTGCCTTAAAAGAACCTACCACCTAATTCTAACAGGAGTTAACTGAAGAGCTTATAAGAATTAATTAGAGGCTTCAAGCAACATTAGAGCAAGCTCCCCTCCTTGGCAAGAGGAGAGAGAAAGAAAAACTATGTTACCCAAGTTTAGCATAGGATACAAAGTTTTGTTTTACCACCTTAGAGAACAAAACCAGAGAAACTACAGTCCGTTTGGACTGGTCCTGCAACCATACTAATAAAGAGAGGATCAGAATACTACATCCAAGATCATGAAACCAACATTTTGTGTTACAGTGTGCACAATCTTCACATCAGATCATTCCCTAGGTCGCGTCTTGGAAGGGGAAGTGTCGCATATGGGACTGCAACTGATGCAAATAGTCATTCCTCAACCAGTGGAATGAATGAAAACAACCGCAAAACGGTGGAGGTACTGGTGATCAACCCACCACAGATGGGGGAAACAAGAGGCTCTTTTATAAGAGAGGGCGAGCAAAAGAAATTTCAGTTAGAGTGATATAACGTCATGCAAAGTATAGTCGCCCTGAGGAATCAGACGAGTTGACTATGAAGATTATGTTTTGATAAAATATATACTAAAATCTACCCCTTTATATACCTTTAGGGGGTCAAAAATTTGCATTCCGCCAATGATTATACTGTGAGTAAACTAAATTATGCTGACAAAAACATTTAAGGTTCAAAGTGAATACTGACACTTCTGGCAATCGTACAATATCAAGAGAAACTTGATGATTTGATGTGAGGTGCATTATAGAAGTGCCATTGTTCATACCCAAATCTGGAAGGAAATTACAAAATTTGATATTAACCAATATTACAATAAGGTACAATGGTCCAACATCCAGAAGCGGAAACTAGTACTAAAGCCTCTGAACATCCAATTTAGGGTATGAACACTGTGAGATGGAGCACATGGCTACAGAAATTGGCTCAAATATGAGGCTACAAAAGCAGCAGGGACACCGTCTTACTAGAAGGTCTTATAAACCTTATATTGAAGCCTCAAATCCGAATTATTTTTCAATTTCCATTCATTTTTATATCTTTAATTCCCTTAAAGTATAAATACTTCACTTTTAGCTCAATAAAAAAAACCTATATAAAAAATCTCAAGTTTAACCTTTTATTTGCACTTTTGTTGTACATAGTTTAATAATTGTTAGTAATGCATCTGGGATTAAAAATACTCTGTATCCAGTAACCAGTCTGAGACCTGCCCTGTTGGGAAGAAGTCACTCTCTGCTGTGGATACATGATGCTGATAACGCCAAGGGATAGGTTGGAAAGGTTCTCGTTGTTTCCTGAGGCCAACGTATGTCAAAAATGTCTAAGATTTTCAAGAGGCTCATCATGGGCGTGGACAGTATACCAAGCGATCAATGCTACAAGGAGTAGCATGAGAAGAGAATTTGCTTAGCTAGAATGATTGTGATGTTAATGAAGGCTTTCTGGTGCCTAATTCTTGCGGATTAGACCCCCTGAGCAGTAAGTCAGCCTCACAGCAAATTGAAACAAGGTTAGCGTGTTGACTGATACCGTGGAGCTAGGCTGCCATGTGAGAGATGGGATAGGATTCCGTTGTGTCCTGAGGACTGACATAAAGAGAAAAAGTCAGAGAGTTTCACCAAAAGTTTTTATGGGCGTGAACAGTTTAACTAAGAGATTAATGATTATCAGGTAGCATCAGAGGAGAACATGCTCTATTAGGATGATTATGGTCTAAGTAACAGTGGTCTGGTGTATAATCTGCGCGGAGTAGACCCCCTTAGAAGCAAGTCAGTCTCACAAGTTAAGTTAGTTAAGATCAGCGAGCTGACTGTTGTTCTCACTACAGGGGCGGCATCATCAGTCCAGAGCGAAGATCATGAGATTCCTTATGAGCTTAATGATTAAATGGATATGGAAGTAATTTAGGAAGAAATTTTTTTCTAAACTCTTGGTGAAGGATGACACTATCCGCTCAAGAATCTTTACCTTTGAACTAGATTTGCATGATATATGTAACCATATTGAGCGCATAAAGGAGTTATCTAGAAGAGCACAATCTGCCTCCATCCCTATCATGAGAGGATCTTCACCTATAGTAAAGCTTGAATCTACCATTAAGATTCTGGAGGATCAAGTTTTATTCCTTGAGAAGTTGAATGGATAACACATCTGCACTCTTTATGATTAATGTGAACGCTTGGAACAACATGACAACATTCTGTTTAACATGGACAAGAGTATAGACAAATTGAAGGTTCAACTACATACTATACCTGTAGGGCTTCCAACTTTGTGGCTTAATGATGCTGTGACAAAGAAGCCTGACATTCAATTTTTGAAGCAAAATTAGACTCATGATAAGTATATTGTTTATTTTTAGGGTGCCAAGTCACTCTTAGGTCCCATCAACTAGAGTATATGTCCTATGGTAAGTATATTAAAAGGGACTTATTGAAGTCAAGTACTAAAAAGAGGTATATAAATAATGACGCACCTTTATTGCATTATATAATAGGAGATTTTATACGTTACATTTAATAATATAAATCTTATAAGAAAGAAAAACTAATAAAATAATAAATGGAGAAATCTGTATGGGAGGCTCTTGATCAGGTGATGCATCCAGATTTTACAATACTTTGTAGCATATTTTTGTAGGGCGAAAATGTATGTTGAGTGAACCAAGTTGGATGATACTTGAAATCACTTAAGCCAATTATTGAGCAAATTCTTGATTCTTACCCTTTTGAGAGGTTCATCTTATTTTTCTACCTTTAGTGCCACCTAATATAATGGTCGCCTGAAATTACAATGATGCTTCATTTCGATTAGGCAGGACTCCATATTGTGGTATTGTGGGCTCAAACTGGTCTGGCAGAATTTTTATAGTATCTTTTGTGCCTCATTAGCTATTGTGTTTTTCTGTAGGATTAATTTAAGTAACTTCATTACCCCATTTTTAGGTCTACGCATCAATTCTCCCATGGGAGACAAACTTTCAATTTTTGTCCATTATGTATGTTATCCTGATATCTGACATCACCCCCTTCTAGGATATTGGTACTGGTTACTAACACACGAATCAGTTGTGTATGCAGTTGATAGTTGCGCCAGACTCTAAAGACTTAATTGAGTGTTTGTCCCATGTTTGTAGATTATAGGGTATAACCCATCCCAGATGAAATATAATTTTTTCTATATTGGAATACTATATGATTGTGATAGGACATGAATTAATCTGAAAAACTCAAAAAAGAGTATAGGTTGATAGGATATAATAACTGCTTGGCCTTCTCTTGTAACCATATTGGCTAGATTTGTCATTGCATCTGATTAAAGTTGTCTGATCCTTTGAGATGATCTTATTAGCAATTTTCATGCTTTTTAGTACTATCACTGGTATCTTTGCAAACTAATAGATCCAGGATTCTAGGTTCACTTCCATTAAGTCAATGAAGGGTGAAATCTTGCTTATTTGATGGAAACTTATGCTGTAGGCCATCAACACTAGGGATATACTGGTCACAAGGTAATGGATTGGCCATTGGCAACTTCCATAATATCAAAATTAACGTTTCATTCACTCTTTCTACATTCCTTTTAGTTGATGGGTTGTAGGGCGCTGAGAATAGTTGTTGATTTCCCATGCTCATAGTTAGGATTCTCACAATTTTAAAGTGAAGCTTTTTCAATTATTGCATAGCAGTAACTTTGTGCAACTATTCTCAGTATTATTATTTTGGTATAAAAAGTTAGCAACAGCCTTGGCGATCTGCGTGGGAATGATGATTGCTTTGACAAAATTTGTAAAATGATCAATCCATACAAGGATGTATCAATTTTATCCTGTAGATTCAGGTAATGGACCTATGGCATCAAGACTGATGGTAATGAAACATCTGCTGAGATGTCATTGGCTAGTACTTGTACTTGGCCATATGTGGCGTTTGTTTTTTTACAAGTTATGCAAGCGTCTAAGACTTTCACTACAGGGTCTGTATTATTTTCATTAGTAGTGATTCATGATCCATTTGTGAGTTTTTCCGTCACCATCATACTCTAAGCTAAGTGGGCTTCCTTTATCACAGGTACCTATTCCAAAGGTTGTAAGTAATGTAGCCAGTCAGTTCTAATTTTTTTGTATAATAATTTATTGAGAACTTTAATGTTTTGAGTGTGAAATCATAACATCTATTAAAATGGTTCATTATTAGTTCCCAAAAGTCTGGCTTCATGAGCAGGTCGTGTAACCGTTCAGATTCAAAAACTATCCAAATGTAGTAGGGGTAAATTAGGGCAGACATTATACGTTCATGTGCTTTGTTCCAGCTCGATTGGCGATGTTCATGTCATAGTTCTAAAGTTTGAGAGCCCATTGGACCAGTCTTCCAGTTGGATCTTTCATGTTTTGCAGCCACTTTAAAGAAGCAAGTTTTGTAATAACTTTAGAGTTTTTACTATACAAGAAGGGTAAGAAATGTTATTTAAAAGGAGAACAGAGAAGCACTCACTATCAGTGACACTAATTTCGCTCAGCATCTGAAAGTGTCTTGCTGTAATAGGACACCGAGTGGTAAATGCCTTCAGAATTTTGTTGCTAGAGAATGACTCCTACAGTTAGATTGGAGGAATATGTAAATAAGATAAATGCTTCCCATAGTTTAAATACTTTATAATTGGCCTTACTTCAAAAAATCCTCCATGGTTTCAGTTTAGTCTATTACTCTACACCTCAAATGAAAGTTTTGTTTTTTGGCAAGTAAATTCAACAAAAGGTTTGGTGAGTTGAGAATGATTGTGAATAAATTGATGGTTATATCTCATCATTCTTAAGATTAACCTTATATCTGGAGGCTCTTCCTCTCAAGAAGTTTGAAGGTTGCTTCAACCTTACCATACAAGGGCAGAATTCTTTTCTGCATTATGCCATGTCCTAAAAAACCAATTCCTTTTGAAAAGGTGCACTTCACAGGCTTTGGTTTGATGTGGCTCTCTCATAGTCATTGAAAACTGACTTTAGGTGGTCCTAATTGTTAAAAGTTTTTAGAACTCCATTATGTCATCTAGGTAGACTATCACACAGCTTAATTTGAGATCCTGTATGATGTGATTCATCACCTGTTGAAATGAAGCAAGATCATTGCATAATACTTGAGGGAGATGGATAGATTAGAATAACCCTTTCATGTAAATCAGCGCGCATTCTTCTTGGTCCTCTGGCGATAGATCCATCTGTCAATAGCCACTGGTGAGTCTCATTGGGGAGAAGTAATTAAAATGGAGAGTTGGACCAGAGCATCATCAATTCATGTAATTAAAAAGCTGTACTTCTTTGTATGCAAATTAACTTCCTGTAATCCATCACTATTCCGTGACCACCATTTATCTTTTTTATGACTAACAATGGGGAACACCATGGACTATGGGAGGGTCCAAGTAAGCCAGCATCCAATAATTGTTTGAGTTTAAGCTTCATGTATTGCTCCTCTACCTTTGACTTCCTATATTCTTTGATTAATTTAGTGTTGAAATCCCTATGTCAATACTATGTGTCCATTCTTTCATTTGACCATAGTTGATATCTGACATATAGAAAACATCTTGATAGTCTTCAAGTAATAGGTGCACTTTCTCAAGCTCTCCTTATATAACTTATTGGATCTTTGCACTTAAGGAATGGCTCAAATTAAAATTACCATCGGGTATGCTAAAATTAACGTGAGTTCTAATAAAATGTACCTTGTCAATTAATTAATTAAAGTTGATTGACCTTCCCTACTCTTAATGTTTATTGACTAGTATACCTTGATTATTCAGGTTTCCAAGTAGTAGCTTAATAAGCCACTGTAAGCTGGATCAAGGACCTCTGATTAGACTCTTGGTTAATCTACTGACTCCATTAACACTAGCGATATGTAACAAGCAACTTGGGGATGTACTCAGTGTAATGATTGTATAAACCACTCTTTGTTCTCCTGGCTTAATTTTTACCTCCTTGGTAGCATATAATGGTACGCCTTCTGCTTCCTCTACTCAGTCAGAAAGCTCTTTTTGTATCTCTTCCAGAGATATAATATCGCAGATAAAGCGGAAACAGGGTACTCAACCAGAATTAAAAGTTATCTTTCTTGCTGGATCTTTATTATCCAGTATGGGGGGATCTTCATAAATGAGGAGTGATAAAAATTCTTCTTTTAGGTTAATGACTGCTTCATATTTGATTATCTATTGCATACAGATGAGTATATATTACTTGCTATTGTCCAGGGAAACTGAAGGAGCGGAAAAAACTATTTTGCCGACTTATATTGTCAGGGATGAATATGCACTTATCATCTTGGTCCATCTTGGACTTGCAGTGCTATACTCTTGAGTCTATTCAAGGTCAAGGACGAGTTTGATCATCTTAATGGGACAGGACAAGAAAACGTTGATTGGGGATCCTGTATCTGAGATGGCCCTTACTCTGACCTTCTTAATCACAACTTATACTTTGTAATGGTTACTCAAACTTTAACAAAGGACTGACCGCTCTTTAAGTCATAACATTACATTGAGCTTTTGGGCAGCATTGGGATATTTCTTCTTGATTTCAATCTAGACTGTGCAAAATTTGGGATGGATTGGCTCAACAGGGCAGTTATTGATCAGCATTGCTGGCAAAATCAAGTGTTCTGGGGCATCCAATGACTTTACTGAGGTAAGTGTCCTCTGGAACCTGTGCGTCATCAGTTTGTTTATCATTCAAGCATGTTAGAATGGCGATTTCAGCGGGTGCACCTAGATATAATAACCTGTGTCCTAATAACGCCCTTCAAAGATTATCGCTAAAACTGTTTTTGATATATGTGAGATGAGAAATAGACATTGTTTTGCTTTTATATACTTTAAGTTTGTAAAATAAAGAGGTGCCTGACCCTAAGCTGAATTTTCTTTCCCTGCTCAGAAACGGAAGTGTTCTTTTTGAAACAATCGTCTTTGGGGTGGATGTTCTTTCAGTAGTTACACTTTGGCTTCTCCACCTTCTTAGGCTTCGCTTCCTCTACTATATAAACTTTTTGTTTTGTGATAGCCTTTTTGGAAGTCTCTTTCTTGTATATATCAAACACATTGAGCATGTCTTTTTTAATTTCTAACACAGAATTGAATCTTCTTTCAACAGATATGACGTGCATGTCTTGGTCAGGATTAGTATGTAAACCAGCAACAGTTGCAGCTATGGCATCATCCAATGTAAGCATCTTTTAAGGCATCAATGTTTGGGCTTAAAAATAGAAGCAATCCTCAAGTTTGGCCAGGGTTTCATTTTTCCTTGCACAATTCTCAAAAAGCCCTATTTCTTCATACTCAATCTTTAAAAATATTTAAGGTGGGTCGACCTTGGGATATATACCACACTGAGAATTTTTTTTAGCCAGTACAGGCTTAACTCAAAACCTACACTAGGGTGGAAGCAGTTTTACCTGCCAGGCTAACCGCCCTTTTCATACTCAAGCTTTTTTTTAGTACTAGATGGTCCCAACCCGAGGGGGGCATACTCAAGCTTTTCTTAAGACAAAATTCTTTGATGAATGCTTTCTTCACTTCACTTCATTTATTAAAATCATACATATGAGGTACCATAACCTCTTGAGCCATACAGCTTAAAAAGCATAAAGCATGCTTAACATCCTGTTTATCAGTTGTACCTTCCATTGCGGCTAAATATATATAGAGAAAAGTGTGATACTACTTCGCCAGGAGCAACTTGTTGTTGAATGTAAGTTTAAAGATAGTGGCTTCCAATCCTGTGACAACGTTTACTCTGAGAGATTCATATTCAGTAATTTCAGTATGTGTATTGCACTGTTCAACTTGATGTGAGAGCCAATGTATTTGGTCATGTAGAGAGTTGAGATGTTGCTTAAATCCTCCAAAATAAGTTTTGGCGTGACTTACACAAGATATTTTCATCTTTTAAGAACAATTTATGATTTCAAGTTCTTAATGCGGATGCCCATATCATGAACTTTCTTGAAATGAGGATGATTAGTAAGTTCACAAGAGTTTGCTCTTACCCTTCAATATTTTAATGCGCCAATTCAGTCCTTCTTCATCTCTTAGTATTCAGTGCTCTGATGAGGCTCGTCAGTCTTGTCTTTCAGCTATTTTGTAAGATTATTCAACCGTTGCTCAGCTTTGTCAAGGCGATGATAGATCTAATCAATGTCTTATCAACTAGGGTATTTGCCTCTCAGTTCTTTCTCCAATCTTTTGAGCTACTCAGCAATGGAATGGGTAGACACCTGAGAGAACGGATGCCAGATCCTGCTTAATACAGGCCTTTCAGGTAGATAGATTTTGATATACTGATTTAGTCTTAGATGTTCGATGGGTCTACAGCTCATTAATTAATTTTATGGCTTGCTTTAGCTGACTTTAGGAGGTTAATATGTTCTTCCTCATCATTATGGCTAGTAGAAACTTGGGCCACCATTTCACCATGAGCTTAGGCGTATTGTAATTGGCTTTTTGAATGAAGGCATCAAGTGATCTCTTGGTATGTTTGACTCCATAATGTCCTTTCTGAAGCTCCATAGCTTTCTCCACATACTTTATAGCCTCAGAACCAATAGCCCCTATCTTTTATAGATTTGAAAACTAAAGGGATGCTCACTTCAATCAGATGGTGGAATTCCCCTATACTTTGTGATGTTAGATTATATACCTGTTTGTAGGCCATCCATAAAGCCTTTTGGTACTGATATGATGGTGGAGTTCCTCGTTATGGATTTCTAATAAATTACATAATATGATAATTTGCATGGTGTACAAATCAACTGATACAGCGAGTTGGATTTGCACCTAAAACTTATGCCTCATGGAGAACATTTTTACCATTTAGGTTCATGAGAGTCATGTCCACAGTTGATGCCTTTTGCAGTTAGCTTTTACTCCAGGGTTAATGACTGGATGAAGTAAAACTCAAACTTCTTTATTGTAAGTCCATGTTAGATGTGGATACTTGTAAATCACCATTAATTTTTTAAGCGTCTTCAAAATTGATGATGGTTAACTTCCAATTTGGTCATCTGTTTCACTGTTTCAATTGTGACTTAGTAGGTTAAACTATCAATCAGTTTGCCTACCATACTGTGGTTCTTTATATGCAGGTATAATTAAGATTCAGCTAAGTCCCTGGAGTAAGCAACAGCCAGTTGGTCTTCCATTTTTGTGGTTTAATAGTGCTGTGTCCAAGAAGACTGACAGTCAATACTCGAAGCAGTCTAAGACTCATGGCAATTATAATTTTAACTTTGAGGGTACCAAGTCACGCTTATGTTTTCAACTGAAGTATACATCTTATGGTTAGTATAGCAAAAGGAACATTTTGAAGTCAAGTACCAAAAAGAGTATAAATTAACAACGTAACTCTTTTTAGTATAGAATAGGGGCTCATATACATTACATTTAACAATATAAACCACATAAGAAAAGAATTAATAAAAATTGATATAGGAGGAAATCCGGATGGAGGCTCTTAGTCAGGTGATGCATCCATATTGTACACTGCCTTTATAATATCTTGATAGAGAGAAAAGGTAAATTGAATCTACAATACAAATGAGACTTGGTCTCACTTAGGCTGATTGTTGGGCAGATTTTTACCCTTTTAAGGGTTCATCTTAATGACTGCCTAAAGTGCCACCTTATGTAATGGGCGCCTAAAAATCTGATGATCCTTCATATTAATTAGACAGGTTTTCATCTTAGGATATCTTGGGCTCCAATTGGCCTGACAGAATTTTTTTAAAATCAAATTGAGCCTCACCAACTATCAATTTTCCATATGATTAATTGATGTGACTTCATTAACCCACTTCTTGGGTCTAGGCATTGATTTTCTCGTGGGAGTCGAATGCTCAATATTCTTATCATCATGTCTAATATCCTAATATCTTTGCAATACCTAACCTATCTAAACTCGACCACTAACATAGTTTTAGACACCAGTATTGGCAACATAACTGACAGCCTCACAATTTCTCATGATGATGACCCCAATAAAGAAGTTCCTAATTTCAAGCCTTAATTTAAACCATGTAAAGATAGAAGAAGGAACAATTGTTGGATCCTCCAGATGTATGAGAACAGAATGGACAGCACTAGAGACCACCAAAAAGGCTCGCCACATGCAAGGATTTATATGTTGTAAGGTTTAGAAGATTTTAATGCGAGCCTGCAATATGGAATTTCTTAGACTTAAGTAAAGAGAATCCCTCTCTCAGACTTCAGTAGTGAACAAAATGTCCAAAATAGAAAGCAATATCTCCTACTTGTGATAATGGCAAAAAAAGTTGGTAGCAAACTATGCCTCTCGCTACCACCATAAAGCTCAACAGTTCAGGGTAACAGGAATTATTGATCCACCTATTGCAAAAACATTCCTGTTTAGTTCATTGAAAAAATATTCCCGCCTTGAAGATGCATATGATTCTCGCAGTGATTAGCGCAACGTCCCTAAAGGCTCTTAAAGAAACATTGCTCACATACAAGGGACATAAAAACGGTGTATAAGGCAACAGGAACACCCCCTCAATGGACTAGCAAGGCAGTATAATAACTAACGACAAGGGCAACAAACCAAAAGATAGTAATCCTAAATCACCAGGGCGCCTTCCCCACGAGAACTGACATGTAATAAGACCGTCAATCTGGGAAATTCTACTGATTTTGTCCGTTACTTGCTGCCAAAAAGAAGGCACACAACTTAAGAGGATACTACAAACACTGTAACTGGGTGGACCTTCATACTGATGGTGAAGAATATCACAAAAATTAAAGTTAAGTCAATTTAGGATACCACATGTTAGTGGCACATAGCGCAGTATCTAGGTCATCTAGGTTAAAAGTCATTGGCATTGACGGACATAAATTGAACGAAACCTACATGGCACAAGCAAACCAAACTAACCAGAGCTTTAATATAGTCAAAGAAGAAGAGGAGCTGGTGATGGCTACCTTCATTATCTTGTAACTAGATAGAGAGGATACTTTCAAAGCTACAATGATCTCTGACTTTTGAGACAGTTTGAAGAATCCACCACTGATGTTCTGGCCGCTGTATTTAGGCAAGAGTGTGCCGAAAAAGGATGCGGTTATCCAAAAATGCACCTCTTAGTTGTACTGGACACTGGGCTCCAGTCAACATAATATTCTCTAAGCTTATGAAGAAGTTTGAGCTTATGCCTAATATGTTATAGCTTAAGTACCAAACCACCAGCTCTGACATTGCCCACGCCTTAGAAGAATATTCAGCGTTACCCTTACACTTTGGATTCATGGTCCTAATTACACTGACAGTCTTTTTGGATAACGATATCTATAGCTTCTTAATTGGGAGAAAATACTCCTTGAGTTTAGGCGAAATTGACTTCACACCCAAACTGTGAGTATTTTGATTTATCAAATTTTATTAATGTTTTAAAGAGATGGATTTCTAACTGCGAAAGCAGCGGACATGTTTTGTGGAAACAGATAAACCAATTTACTCCACTTGTTATACACTTATATAGAAGGGTGTTAAGAAGTTACCCTCCGCGGTTACCATGGAAGAAGGGCTTCCAGTGAGCCTTGCAAGACTATTGATATTTTACTAGGGGATTAACGCTGGATGGCACTTTAAACTAGCGTGAAGATTCTATAGTATCATCTTGGAAGTTTACACATGCAACAGAATCTGAGAACAAGAACCTAATTTATCCCTGTGGTCTATGACATAAACTACTCTAAGAGTAGACCATTATCTTAAGGAATTTAAACTCAACTTTCAGATTCAAAAAGGACAAGTTATTGCACACACCAACTGACCAGTTGCAATGACATTAAATCAGTACATGCCATAGGGGACTTTGATGAACTCAGGTTTTATAAGTAACCCCCAAACAGCATAAGGAACTTGAAGAGCTATTGGACGAGCTCAATGACATCTTTAATACCAGATCCAATGACTATGGAATCTGAAAGGTTGAGACCTTTAAGATGGATACCAGTATCACTATACCATTTAGTTCCAAACCCTACAACCACTTGGAAGCAGAAGAAGCATTTATTACTCAAGAACTGAACCAACTAGCCAAATCAGGACAGTTCATACTATTAAAGAGCCCTAGAGCTTCTAATATACTGCAATATGCAAAAAGGATGATACCAATCACGTAGTCATGGACTAATGGCACTTGAAATAGTAAAATTAAAAAGAACTCTTACCTGCTCCTGCGCATTGATGATGCACTGAAAAGCCTGGGAAGATTAAAATATTTCTCACCAAAGTATCTGGTCAGAAGATACTGGCAGGTGGAGCTCTCACTGAAGGACCAGGTGGAGTGATCACTAATCATTAGTCAGGGGTTGTTCAAGTCCCATGAGGACGCCGCAGGGGCTCTGCTAGGCCCTTTCAACCTTCCAGTGTGAAATGAATCGCATTTTTTGCGATCTTAGGTTGTCTAGCATCTTGTTTTATCTTTGTGACATAACTTTGTTCAGCTGGACCTTCAAAACATTTATCAATACCTTTAAGAGGTATTTACCCAGATGAGCATCAATTTGAAGATGATACGGTTCAAGTGCACCTTCCTAAAGAGGCATTGGAGTTCCTCAGGTATAAGATCAGCCCTGCAAAATCAAGTCTTAGGACATGAAGGTCAAAGTGATTTTGGCTATAGAGCCACCCACGATCATGGTTGAAATGAAGTGTTCCTCATAATGGTGGGATATTACTGGAAGTTTATCTCCATTTCGCAGACTTGGCTGCACCTCTCACATACTTGCTGATGAAGGAAACGAAGTTTTAAGTGCGGCCTGGAACAGTTCAGGCCTCTGAGGAGTTATAGACAAGATTGGTAGAGGCGCAATCTTAGCCTACCCAGATTTCAAGAAACTTTTTAACTCTACACCAACATGTATGATATTGATCTTAGAGCAATAATAACCTAACCGGACTAAGAAGGGGTGGACTACCCAATTAAGTATTATTCCAAAAGTGCTTAGAGAAGCCAGGATGAGCTACACTGTCACAAAGAATGAGTTTCTGGCATTGATCTGAGAAGTTAAATACTTTTGCCATATTTGTACTGGGTACATTTTAAGTCCATGATGGGTCACGCATCACACCTCAGGTTATGGAATGTGAAGGATCCTGAAGGACGCCTTTCCAGATGGGCAGTACTTCTCCAGGGATTTGATTTTGAGGTCATTTACTGAGATGGGGACAAACACCTGAACGCTGATGGACTATCAAAATTTCCAGTGTTCCACCTACATGTACCAGAGAGTAATTAACTATATTGATTATTGTGTTAAAAGGAGAAGCATGGCAGGACAATCTGGATGAGGTGAAGACGTCCTATTAAGTTATATAAAGACACCTGGTGTGTCAATTGAAACTTACAGAAGAAGTTTAAGAACAAATGGTATCCTTATGAGACCCAGATACTGGACGGAACTGGTGATTGAGGCGCATAGATCGTTGGCCTTGAAGGATTTCAGAAAGCGCTGGCTTACCTGAAGGGGAAATTCTACTGGGAGTGCATGTCTAACGAAGTTCACCAAGCTCTAGAAATAAGTATACCTTGTGCGAGTTTCCACCCGCTGGAGAGATGCTCTGGTTCACATTAATCCCGCCTACAGCACCATTTACTAATGTGTTTATTGACTGGTGGGACCCCATCTGAATGCCTCCAGTGGACAAAGTTCATAGTTGTACCAAAAAACCACTTCACCAAGCGAGTTGAAGCCTCCGCAGTCAAGATATGCACCATGACCTCAACTGCTCAATTACTCTACAACCAAGCTATCATAAAACATAATTTACCTCAAGTCTTTCTTACAGAAAATGGGAAAAATTTCATATCAGATGTCTCGAGAAGGCTATTGGATTTATCAAAAGCAAAATAACAATTCACCACTCCCTTCACCCCATCCCCAAATGGAAGTATTATTTAAGTGAATGAAACCTTGGGAGAATTTTAAAAAAGATGCCACTCATATACAAATTGAATTGTGATCTGTTGCTGCCTTCACGTTGTTGGCTTTCAGGCTGAGCCACCACTGAGTGATTGAGATATCTCCTTTCAAGGCCATGTATGGGCGAGAAGAAGCACTGCTGAACCACATAGACTGATTATTACTGAGGACCAGAAGAACATATCACCAGGAAGCTATCAGCAGGAGTTAGAAAATAAACTTGTAAAAATCTAATTGGAGGCCTCAAAAAACATTGAGAAAACTAACACTTAAAGCCAATGGGTGAATTAGCAAAGAACTAGACTACTGGAGTTCAACTAACTGATAAAGTTTTGTTTTTCATTTATGGAGAGGAAAGCCATATAATCTGCAGGCCATTTGGATTGGGTATGCTACTGTCTTGGCAAAAGAAGAGCCAATTACTCTATCCAGGATAATGATACTAACATAGTTTTGATAGAGTACATGTTTGGCCTCTAAAGTCATTTTACCAGTCTCATCTTAGGAGGGGAATGTCTCAGATGAGGCCGCTAGAGCATAAGCAGAACATTTCTTGACCAGTTGAATAAACAGAGTTAAACCTCAAAATGTCAGAAGCCTGAGAAGCTTACAAGCCGCAGATGGAGTTAGGCAAGTCCTTTTTTTGTAGATTTAGATGAATCAAGAATTTTACTTAGTGCTCAGGATCACTTCATGTGAAATATTTCTCAACTGACGCTCCAGAAGCTTTATTTTATGAAGAGGATGCTGTTGCCTCAGAGTACTATGAAAAGAATACCCTTTATACCTTCAGGGGGTGAAATAATTTACAACTCGCCAATGAATAAGAAATTATTAAACCAAATAACCTCATATGAAATGATCAAAGCTTATAACTGAATATTACCAAAAATGGCAAGCAAACAAATTTTGAAAAAGTTATTTAAAAACCTAATGCGATGTGCAACAAAGGCATTCTATTACATGAACCCAAAGATGAGAAGAATATTACTAAATTATTTTGAACAAAGCAATAGCCCAAGTTGATAGTACCACCCACAACCCAGAAGTGGAAAGAAGGAAGATCACCTAGACATACAGGTTCAGGGGTAATTGCTGTGTGAAGGAGCTCGCAGATACAAGAATTAAATTAAATGGATGAAGCAAACAAAGTGGCAATCAGAAGATGCCTCACTAGAGGATCTGAAAACCCTCAATATCATATACTCTAAATCTAAAATTGATTACAAATCTTATTTCATTTTAGTCGTGATTTTCAAAAAAGTATAAAATACTTTAATTTCTACTTTAGTATTTACCTTTCACAAATCTTTTCACCTTTTTTTAGTTTCAATTATAGTGTTTTAAGCGATTTAATTGCCAATAGCCAGTCTAGAATTAGCAACTGAACATAATACCGTAACTTTTATGAGATCTTCTTTTTTAACAAGAAAACCATTTTGCAGATACCTTGGAGTCGAGCTGCTAAGGGAGAAGTTGGATTTGATTCTGTTGTGTCCCAAGGGCAACAAAAGAGAACATGGAAGATAAAGTCAATAAGAGTTGTAACAAAGGCGTGAACAGATTACCTAATAGATCAATGCTACATTAGGTAGCATCAAAGGGAATCTGCTATGAGGATGATTATCATCTAAGCAATAAGAAGTTTGTTGATTAACTTGAAGGAGTAGACCCATAAGCAGTAAATCAGCCTCACAAATTTGTTGAGGTAAGGTCGGTGAGCTAAATATGGGTGTCCCACATCTAAGGTAATCTGAAGTGAAATTTTCATTATGCTAAAACTCCTATACCTAGTACATTCTACCATACCTGCGATTCAATTGCCATGAGGGTGCTTTATTAAATTACCCATGCTCAGAGCCCTGATAGTGGCCACAACGTTGTGGTACATTTGTGAAAAATGGCAAGGTGGCGTCATATTTTATTGCACAGATTAAACACATCAAACACAAGGTATTGTATAAGGGCAGTAATCTTGGCCAAATAATCTTAACAGAAAAACCTTATGTATGGAAAAAGGGATTTTTATCTAAATAAAGCAAAGGAGAGCACTGTAATATCGATACTTTCAGTGGCCCTAGCCCCATTAATGGCATTTTTTCTAGATTGTATTTCTCAGTTTTTCAGAAAAGATCTTTTTCCCATTAACAATCCTCATAAAATATTCTTTCTCTACCTGAGATCTCATTGGTGCTTTCCATAGTTACTAAGGAGCAACTTCAATGGCAGAATAAAATTCATATTATCCAAATTGAGTCAGAAAGCAAACTAATAAGGCTCAAGCCATTTAAATAAAGATACAATATGCCAGATATAGCCAGATACCAGAGGAGACCATAATAAATATAGAACCCTATTACTGATGATCCTACGCCATCATGGTGCAACCATTGACTAGTAAGCTAATGTAATATAGGAGGCGATATAATAATTGAGGCCACGGCATCAGTAGCTGTTGAGTTTAGGGAACAAAACTGTTTCAATGAAGAATTAGGGATTCAAAGAATAGTAAATTATACTTCAGGCCACTACATATAAAAGCTTGGGCCATGAGGTGAAGTGATTACCTTACTAATCAAATCTGCTATCTAATTATTAGTCAAATACAATTAGATAATTAAAATAATAGAATTCAGATGGTTGGTCAAAATAATCACGGCACCATCCATACCATCATTTTGGTCGCTATCAACAAGGCTTTACCCTCTAAGCCTAAGCACTGGCATGGTTCCAAAGTCATCTTACTCTTAATTTCCAGTATTGTTCTTTTGAAATCATGCTCACAAGTGCACCACCAGATCCAGTCATGGAGGGTTACCCAGTTCCTGTTAGTTGAAGATTATTTTTCATGTATGTATTATCAGGTTGTCAACCAAAGACCTCCAGTCTTATCTTCATGTCCCATGTTCCTACCCCTGATTACAGTGGCGGTGTCAGTTAGACTACTGTTCTTGTTTATTATGAATCCTATGCATATTCTCTATCTTTCTTTTCTTCTTTATCTTTTCAATAGGGTTGGTCCTGTAGTCCTTCTACCTCAATTAAGCATTATAATATAAACTATATTTCTCAGCTATTTTCCTAATGATTAACATTCAAACTCTAATACGTCCATTTATATGAACTATTACCTTAAGGTTACTTAAAAATTATTAAGATGCAGCACATTAGAAGTAATAAATAACCTTCAGTTTAAGGAATTGATATAACCTTGTGGCTATAATATTTTTCTAAAGTTTTTGAGCGCCACAGGAACAACACTTTAGAAAAAAATTATCAAGTATTTTTCATAGCTGATAAGTAAAACTCAATCATTAGAGATAATTATAAGACAAGGTTCCCACTATAATTACTGTGATATAATTCTTTAATAAAAGTTTAGCCGTTGATTTTTTATTAGTTATGGTGGTATATACTTTTTATTGACTGAAGTTCAGTACTTAACTCAGCCTCAAGCATTTAGACCTTAAACATAGGTTAAATCCTTATTAAATATAAAACATAAGCTATATATTTTTGTTAAAATGATATCATCCTTAGAAACTTTGCTTGCTAGATATTAGGGTTTATAATCTCTCTCTGCGCTTTTTAAAACTTTCTTGATTACAAATGAAGCTTTAATACAACTTTTACTATCCTTTTTCATCTTCATCACCAAAGAATATCATCTACACTAGCATCAATCCACTCCTGTATGAGAGAGATGATAAAACACCAATAACAGTATTTTGACTTTTTTAAATCATGCTCAGATATTCTCCTTTAAGTATGTCAACCATATTTGGCCATTTTTTCACACCCCAGACCATGCCTAATACCCCACAAGAACACAGTCTGTACCTTACATCACAATATTTCTCAAATTAGTTTCTATGTACTATAGCTTGTATGCAAAGTATTGATATCTTCTTCCCAATAATAACAAGAATGAACTTTTAAAGATACAAGCTTCCAGAAGCCAGCTGTTTATTATATTCTTTTCTTATAAGTGTTATTTCATTCTTCATCTTCTTCTGTAAGGCTGATGCTGCTGCTTCCTTGGATTTATAGTAGAAAAGAATGACCTCAATTCAAACCATTAATATATACTGCTAGCTGATGCACATCACTATAACAAACTTGCTGGATTTCACATCTCCCTCTAAATTGCAATGATCGGTTAGGAACTGGTAGATAAGCTAGCCAAATTTAGCACTGAACTTGTCCTGTTTTTGTGGTCCAAAAAGGCTTAACTCATTTTACAGGCTCCCAGGCCAATTAGACTATCCTTTGTTTAAGCTGTGAGACACTTTAAAAATCTCCTTTTACTGCTGTAACCTTTGCCCTGGACCACATATTCTGAGCCCATGTTAGAGTAGCACATCATCTAACCAGTTTTTTTGACTATCTAAAGAAAAATACCATCAGTAACTGCTGCATATAGTTCATGTCACTCATAACTGATTCTCATGCTGGCCCTGAAAGCAATTTTTTTCTTTAAATTATATCACTTCTAAAAACAGCTTAATTAACATAAATCAGATTCATCAAAGTCCAAAATATGAGTGCTACTAAAGTTTTGCATGTACTCCAAACAGATCCTTTAACCCCTTTCTCTTATACTAAAGGTGAAACCCTAATTCACTTATCAACTTACCTAACCAGAAACCAACCACATCCTACTATACTTGAAGAAACCTCCTAGCCACCCTAAGGTAGTCAATGATAAAGAAAATTTTTATTCATATTTACCATAAATGGTAAAATAATTATTTTATTTTACCATATCCTCAATTTTAAACTATTACCTAGAGAATGAAACCTTTTTTTCAGAGCACTGCGTCATCTCTCAGTCAAAGCGTCCAAAGGCCCACCAATCCCTCAACAATACTGTTGCCTTACTATGCAATGTTTTCTTACTGATTTCTCCAGGAAATTTTCAAAAAGTTATTAGCATAAAAAACCCTGACATGAGCTTTCTCTTATAATAAGCCCTTATTGATTCTAATACCACCTATCTATTTATCTCAAATTCTATGTTAACCGCTGCACTGCAATCAATTTCAGTTTTGCATAATTGTATCCTCTAGTTGAAGGAGAATTCGCCAATTTTATAGATGTTTTACATAGCTCAGAACATCATAATGAGTCAACCCTAATATCAGTAATATTAAGTTCCATTAAGTCAACAACCCAATACTAATTAAATCAGTATAACATACTATATATAACAATTGGACCTTATTAATGTATACCATAACTCTTCCTACCCACTTATATATTCTCTATGGCTTGCTAAAGTAATAAAAATTCTTAAAACATATACAATTTGGATTTGTGGTATTTCTTCCACCCCTGAAATTACAAAATCTATCATATTTCTTTTTAAATAAGACTTAATATTACTAAAGAGGATAACAAAGTTTATAAGTAGTAACCACATAGGCAAATTTTCGTAACTTTTTATTGACAAAATTTTACCTCAATTTTAGGAGCTACATCATAATGATTTTAACATTAAAAGATAAAAATATAGCCCAAGTGTACTATGTCTTGTCCTATCTTTCTGGTTCCAATGCTTAGTGTTTTCCCCCCTCTTTACTTTCCTTTCAATATGTATTGTATGTCTCAGTCCCCTGGTCAGCCATCCTCAAATAAATAAAAGATTAAAATATAAACTAGGATGATATTTGCTCTCTAGTTTTAGAACTTTGATAACAATATTAAACTATTGGGAAGTTTACTCTCTTAGGTGACAATTTTAATAATAGGATTAAGTCCCTAGTAAAAGTGATTTAACTCAAATCAAAAAGCCTTCATTACTTGTATTAATATAAAAACAGCGTATTGAATTGAGGAATATCTATATTTAACTAAATTTGAAACCAATGTTAGTTATATAAATAGTTAGAAAGGCAAAAAAGTTAAAGCTTTTGAGAGTACTGAGTATAGTAGATGCTTTTACAAAACTTATAACATAATCCACCTAAAAGAGTACTCATAACTATAAACGATATTCACTATTTAAAGCTCTAACTATTCTTTTCGAAAACTGCAGCTTCAGTTCTCTTTGTGACATTAATGTTCTCTTTGTACTGACACAAAAACCCCTTCATACTAGATACTTTCATCATCAATGTAACCTTTTTTCACTCACTTACAACTCTGTTTGTAAGTCTCATTTGAAATAAAGAATTATGATATCTAGGTTAAATTAGGGGTTCAGTTCATTGTAAAATACTAAGGATGTACTCCATAATAATTAAAATGTATATGTGCAGATTTTATCCCTTTCTTATGACAATACCAGATCCTACTTTGACCATATTATTATCATAAAATTCAACTTACAATTTTTGAGGCATTGAATTTATACTTAATAATATAACTTGCCTCATAATAATAAATATACACGCAAAAGTTTATAAGAAAAGTTTGGCAAGTTGGTTCTTAGATTGATAAATTCTATGACTTGATACAACCGGAAATTTTCATCTGTAATTTCTAATGAATACTAATCTTGTTGTACTTTTTCATGCAATTTATATTAATCTAAAGTTGGTTGCATGTCTATAGTTCTACACTTAGAAAAAGATTGCTTTCTTTTATAGATAAGATAGGGGTTGATTATATAATTCAATGGGATCTCTTTCTGCTAATCACTTTCCAAAAAGTCATATCAATTTTAATTTTAGCGCCTTAGAGAGATTTTTGAAAGCTAATGGAAATGGTGGTGACAAAGCCCACAAATGAACTCTATGACTCAACTAAAAGATCCAGAACTCCCCAAGAATATTCCTTGGTTGCACATCAATTAATCCCCCCCTTGGGTTGGGACCATCTAGTACTAAAATATTCCTTGGTTGCTAACATCAGTGTTAACCATAGTCACCAGCTTTCAGGGGGCATCCAAAATAGCAGACATCCTTAAATACACACCATTCACCAAGCGTCAGCTCTCTAGATTGCATCTCTGCAACTGCACTCCCAACAGCTCAGTGCCTACTAAATCCCATTGAACCACTGGGCCCCCTCATATTTTGGAGAACATTACCCATGCAGGCTTAATTGCACCTGATCAGTTAAATACTCTAAACACTTCCAGGCAATCGCCTCCCATTGTAGAGTTGGCTTTTTTAGCCCCTCTATTATTGCTAATATTACATTTATAGTCCCCCCTATGAGGCACAATGCCCAAATGGTTAACATCTAGCCTTCAATTATAGATATGAATCATCTTATTAAACTGGCTCAAACAACACCAAATTGGGCCATTTTAATTTGCCTAATGAAAGAACTATGGAATCTGATATTAGTGCTTTTCACCAGTTCTAATCTCATCTAGCCCATCCAAGCCCAGTAATTAGCACTTTTTTAGATAGATACTTATTCATCACAAGCTAAAAAGGCCAATGTAATAAATTAATGCAGATTTTAAATTTAAATTTTATATCCAATAGTTGGATCACTTTTGAAAGTACAGATTTATAAAATTATGTACCAACACATTTTATCCCTATTATCTGAAGTAATATCAATTTAAATGGGTCAAACCAACCTAGAAATGTTCAACTAACCGCCCCTAGCGCCAGGAAGCACCAGCACACTGAAGTGAACCAACAAAATTTAAAACCTCAAATTTTGGCCTCAACGCCTACTCAAATTTGCCTGCAATGTAGGCCCAAAGCAAGCTTAAAGGTACCAAGGCAGCCACTGGACTTGGAAAAATCTCCTGGCACTTTAATACTTAATGTTGATCCTTATTAAGTGGCTTTTAATGCTGATGTCAAGAAAAAATAGTTCAGAACTAGAGTGCAAAAAGCTCTACCTCACTCAACCCTCTCCCATGAAATTTGCCTTTACTATAGGCATAATCTGCTGATATAATATACAGAAATTAGTTTCTCATACTTTGCAGCAATCACAAAAAATTCAAAAAAATTACCCTACATGGATTGTTGGACCACTACATTGATTTAGGATTCACTGAAGCTGCCCTTGTTGACATTGCCGCCATCCTTCAGGGTATTTTTTTATCTAGATCTCTCCATAGCTCCCAAATACCTTCTCACCTGGAGTAAAAATTCTTGAGTCACATTCTTTTCTCCTAGAGAAGTCTTCTGATCCTGTATCACTTAAACTGGAACTCCATTGAGGACACATGGAATTTAGATCTGTACATTTAATAGGTTTTAGCTTCACCCTTACTATGCACTCACTCTAAGATCCCACCTGTCAAGGGTATTGTTTATCCCCTTCCCCATTGTGTCCCATAATATAAAGGTAATTCCTCACGTGGCAGTTGTTAAGCATGCCCAGAGATCTTCATTGTTGACCCTGACATAGAACCCCCCTTTTTCATGGTATAAAGCCTTTGGACATCTGTATAGAGTATGCAAGGCACAAAAACGAGCCCTCTCATCCACCACCCAGGGTCTAAACCAGACAAAAATGTGCTCACATGGGTGCTGCAGCATAGCACAACCCACAAAGTAGGTTCTTGTTAATTATTTGACCCCTGAAGCACTTCTTCCTGCAGTTGAAACTGCAGTGCCAAAAGTAGGTTCACACATTCTTGAAACCAAGTCACTCTACCAGTGGGAGCCCCTTCCAATTTGCCAGAAGCAATACTACACAGACCAAGCGTAAAGCCTCTTCTCTTATAGAGGACCCTCTTTGGCCCCCAGTCAGTGTTCCGCTATATCATACCAGCCAGCACCAAAGTTCAATTTAAGTAAACCTCAGCTCTCACCGGAGATCAATCAACCACCACTGACTGGCTATTACTTCCTGCGGCAAACATGACTTCTCAAAGAGCCTACACCACTTATATACCCCTCTTAAGCGCTCTTTTGAAGATTATAAGTATGTAAAGATATGGACTCTGACTCTAAAAATGGTGACAATACGGAGGTTACTGCTAAGCATCTCCTGCTAACCCTTTCAACATAATGGTAACAGCAACTTAGGCTGGCTTATCAGGTCCTCCTCCCGCCTACTCCTTCCCCTAAGAACCCCTGGCGCCCTGATTGAATTTTCACTCAAAGTTAAGCTAAAGGACTTGAGGCTACCCGCCATATTGCTTCAGATTCATGTTCTGGATACCCCATGGGATGCAGAGAGGAACAGAGATTTGTCCTCAAGGCAGCACCATGGGCTACAATCCACCAATGTGAATGGGTTGTGGGATTTAAAGCGAATAAATCGCCTCCTAATTAACTTAAGGTCAGCATGTATTAATATTATGCGGTCTAAGAGTCCATATCCTCTCCCATGAACATGATGCTTAAAATGAACAGTTTATATGCAGCTACTCATGAACAAACTCATACCGCCTTTATTCTTTTAATCCCTCAAAGTAAAACCAAGCTTTTTTGAAAACATTTTAGTAGCTGCCTTATACTAAACAAACTAACCATAACTGTAAATCTTTTTTCCACAATTATCTATTTCTTTAATGCGGTTGCTGAACTAACCAGCTTCCAGAAGAGCTTAAACAACTGAGTCTCTTTTTAGAACATTATCCTAATGGGCGATTTCAACACCACATAAGCCGCATCTGTGACTCTTCTATCCCAGCGGCAAGGGAACAACTTGGATCAGTCACATCCAGGACTTATTTTTCCTATATGGCTTTTTAAATGAACTTCCAACCTCCGCATCTAGTATTGGCTGTATTAATAGAAACAGTATGACAAAGTAAAATTCCAATAAGCGCTGAAATCAATTTGGCACTAATTGGCTCCTTCTGGTTGGACGCATCTCATCTCCTATTTCTCATGATAATCTGAGCGATCATAAGTCCCTACTTGTTGTCCTCACAGATATGCTCAGACTATAATTCAAATTCAGGCCAATAGTTTTCCCAGCCCTAATTAATAACCTCTTTGCAAAAGAAAAATTGTCTGCAACCATCCTGAAAAACCTCAACTCCCCACTTTACCACCTTACCAACTTTAGCGCTAGATGGGCAGCAATTTTGGCAGGAATAACCTATATTGCTTATATATGTGTCAAATATCAGGTGACTGCCGCATGTGAGAAAGTCAAAAGGTCTGAAGCCAATATCATAAACCTTGAGTGGATTTGCAAGCCTTCTCTCTTTTTTACTTGGCTTGATGACTTGGAATCATCACAAGAAGCGTTCCGCTCATACCTCATACTAAAGGAAGAGCGTGCAGCTAATCTCACGTCATTACCTATTTTCCCAGTGGGTATAACCCACCTACTTCTATCAGAAGCAAAAATTTTAATCAAAAGCGCAGTATATTTCTGAACTAAAGATAGGCACCACTACTACAACGGACAAGAAAACAATCACGCAGGAGCCAAATACTTCTATTCCACCATTTTCATACACTGAATAGGTGGAACTGCCATAAATCTAGTACTTTCTATGGTATACACCAGATTTTCCTATTGATCCACGGGCTGATGAAGCTTTCTGGCCCCAATTTTCTCTCAGGAGATATGGAGATACTCCTTCAGTATCCACGGCTTAAAGCCCCTGGCTCTGACAGCAGGCCTTTGAGATACACCTTCTAGAATCAGCGTATATAGCCATTACCTCTGCAACATCTTTAAGGCACTCTTAGAGAATTTTGGTTTCCTCCCTGACTCAAGAAACACAACCAAAACACTCATTGATAAAAAACGGAACATTAAAACCTGGTCAAATGGAGCCTCATAGCCCTGATCAACGCGGACATCAAGCTTTTCACAAAAGTCATGTCCAACCTCATCACTGCATGGGTGTTTGTTCAGATTTTAATCATTTTATCTTTTTCCAACATGTTCCAAAAACTAGTGTTCTATGTAATTGGGCGCTATTACTGATTTATTTACTTAGTTTCAATACTTTTAGATTTCCATAGGGAAGTTCTTAACTAACTTAAATGTTAATTAGTAATTCAATTATAGTTTATTTGATGATTGGACTTGCTGGAAGTATTGGGCTTAGTTATAGATTTCTTTGAATGCTATTAACATTGTGGGCGCAATTGCCACAAATTATGAACTTGCTGAAGAATTTTTTTACAAATACTTTAATGGTTGTAATATAGATGTCTGATTTATTGAACTCTTAGCAATGATGTCCGTATTAATTGAAGTAGGGCATTTGATTGCCATTTATTACCTAGATATAAGTACTTTAATTTCCTTAAAAAGATAACCTTGGTTTTAGATAATATTATTTTTAGGCAGTTTTTATTGTATGCAAAGATTGCCAAACTACTTTAAACAGGGTTCTCACATTTTTCTTCTTGAACCTCTTCAGCCTAAATCATGCTTACTGTCTTCAAACAGGTAAGTTTTTTATATTTATCTAAACTTCCCTCACAAACCAGTGCAGTTACCGCTTTACAACAGTATCAACTTACCTCAATTCTTCAACATGGTTTACTCTGTAGAGGTTGCTATGATGTAGCTATAATGACCTATAAGAGACTTTGATATTTAACTAATCTAATACAAATGGCTTAGTTTCTCTTCTGGACAATAAGTACTATGCATGGGTTGCTTAGAAGTACACCATTGCTTCCTTACCTACTTCTGACTCCCTCTGCAGCTCAGTGCTGATATTGGCGCTTTATGATCAACCCGCACTGCCAGAGTACTAGCGCCAACAAGCTTTACATTGGCAGTGCGGGTTGATCAAGATCTCCAGCATGGGGACCTCCTTATCTCTATCCTTCTTAACATCACCCTCAACCCCTCTTGGCCTCCTTGCAGGATAAGCTGATAGGGATTCTGGTCCCATGTAGGCCTCCATCTGCATCATAGCATTTAAAGATAATAATGCCATCGCATTTGGAGGTCCTGAGGATGCCACCCTCGCTTCTGTGACCCTTGAGAGGTACACCAAGGTCAAATGCCAAGGTCAACAACTCCAAGACAACAATAATACAGGTTGGCACCCCCAGATTCTCCCACCATTTGATCTTTAACCCAAAAGTAGAACCTTACATCACCTGGTTGTCCTACCAACTGCTAAGGAGTCGCGCTCATATACGTGAGGACTTGATCCTAGAGGCTGTGAACTTCATAAATTCACAACTGGATTAAAGTGGAACATAAACTCAGGTTAAAACCCTAATGTCAAACGTTTTTCTACCCTCCAGAGTGTGGTTCTCTGTGCATGTCTGTCCGTTGTACAAAGCCTTTTATATGTGGCTCAATCAACTCTATTGTTGGATCTGAAGCTTAAACCACCACCCAATGGTATTGTCTATATACCCCAACAATGTAATGAAGGGGCATTTGGCTTCAGAATACCTGCTATCACGCCACCACAATTTACCTGAAGCTTCTATGGCCGGTCATTTTCTAGGACGTGATCCCTATTATCCAAAGGGCACCACCCTCCACTAAGCTGTGTCAGAATCTATATGTCTCCCTAGAGCATCGCTAAAATCTTTAAGGGAGTGGCTCATGAACCCTCAAGTCATTGCCTAAAATTATCCTCTTCTACATATAGGTCCCAGGCCCCTTTTTACTTGAGACAAGCGGCTTGCAGATATACCACACCTAACCATACAAAGTCATGGCCCTGGCCTCAGCCCACATCTCCACGCAATTGTGCACAATGGACAGGCTGTCACAACTCAGCTCTACCATCAAGTCAGACCTCCCATCCACCCTTACCTTCTCAAACTTCTCCTTCATCTGTAATAATTGACATAAAGTGGCTCTGGCAGAACGTATACCATCTCAATCTGTCAGAAAAGACATCTGACACCATATGATTTTAGGCCCACTGTTCATACAAGCCTAGAGCTCAAACTGGCCCTACTTATCATCACTAAAGCTTCCCCACTGTTTGGAGCTTATTGACTCCCATCTTCTCTGCTTTTTCTTTTGTCCAGGCGTCACTATGGTCTAGCCAAAAGTCGCGCACTCCTATGAGCTCAGCCCTGGGTGAAAACCCTGTTCAAGACCTGTTCTTTGAGAAGACTCTACCTGGCTTCCCCTGAACCTTCCATCTCCTTTCCTATGCCACGGCCCTCTGGACTTTTCACAATTCCTTCTTTTGCGTGGCCTTTGGCTTATATGCGTGGACCCTAATTAATTAAATACCCACTTTAAAATACTTAAGTTATCCTTGAAACTTTCTACCATGTTAGCCAGACCCTACCACAATAATTCTATACTGCAGCAGAGCTCTGGCTCACCAATACCCTTCCATTACATGATATCGCCTTCATCTCCTTCCCTCGCTTCAAGATATTTAAAAGCCTAGCTGTAAATTATGTAAAGTTAGATGAAGCCCCCTTTGGGTGGGACCACCTAGTATTAAAACATATAGTCCTTCGGGAGATACATAAACTTACCAATAAGATTATGAGTAAGTTATATATCTTGTGGGATATAATTATCATCTGTGATTAATTAACACTGAGGTACTATAGTCCTTTCTACATCATATATAAATTCATGGTGCCAGGAAGAAATTTCAACTAAAAGAGTTATAAAAGTAATTGTTTTGTGTACACAAAAAAGATAAATTTTTACTCTTGTTATACATCAGGATTAAAAGGCATCTACACTGGATTTACACTTTAAGTCTTAACACAAGGCTGTCAAATTCAGAATTTATTATTACCAAGGAAATACTTTAATAAAAAAATAAAGATAGTTAGTATGTTATAAAAAGCCATACAGGGCCATGGGAAATAAATATATCACCTCTGGCTTGGTGTTATTGTCCTAAGTTCATTAAAAATATCTTATATCTAGGATTTCAAGCTAAAATATTCTAGTAGAATAAACTCCTTAATAGAAATAAGACTGAGTAAGGCTTGTGAAGATGCAAAGAAGTCTGAGAAAATCACAAAAATACATTGATCAATTCACAATACTGTTCAATAATGAAGAAAGCTATTTCAACAGATTCAGAAGCTACAGTGGTCAATTTAATTAAAATTAAAGAAATATATCATGCTAGTATAAACATAAGAATATAAGTAAGAATTTAAAAGTAAATAAGTTATAAAAAGGAACAAAATAAATATACCACGCCATGCTGTTGTTAAGCCAAGACCAAGTTAGAAACATTCACATATGGCATTATATGCATGACAACATAATTTAAAACCATTTAAGGCTCTTTTGAGTTAGCCTCTTCAGGGGTTGGTGGCATACCTGTTAGAGATTCTACTTAATGCCTTATAATGCAGAATGAATTAGGAGCTCCATACAATATAAACATGCCTGGTCATATTTTTATTAGTTGAGGGAAAATAACTAGTATCTAAAACTCTTGCTAAGATAAAGAGAGCTTATAAAAATGTCACAATAACAAGATAAAATTTTATATTACCAGAAGTCTTGCCTCTTAGGTTGTAAATTACAACTTTTATCCTTTAGTTTTTTAATATCATTTATCAGTTGTGACCATCCTTTTGTTGGACCGCATTATTACAAAGTTTTCATTTTACAGAGTGGTTAATTTTAAAACTCAAGTCTTGTTATAGGGATTTTATTATGAGGTGGTCAAATTTAGTATTCAACCACTCCAATAAGAAAAAAAATACTACAATGGCGATCTAAATCTCCTTATTACTATATAATATGTTTTTTACAATCTCATTATTTCAATAACTTGTGAAATAAGTGTTGTAACATGAGTTAGGGCTGTTAAAAATATTTGTATAACACAGGTCCAGATGCGCTACACTTAAGTTTATCTAATAATAAATACTAATTAAAAAAGATTTGATTTAAATTGTAATTATTTATTTACTGGTATTTTTAAATTGCCGCTCGCTCAGGGGTTGCTGATGAAAAAACTGAACCACTTTCAATAAAAGTATCAATTTGTCCAAAAGGTGCGCCAACAGGCGAATTGGATGTCTAGTTCTTCTGAAATTGTGATTTTTTCTAATGTTTGCAAGAGTAGCCAACCATATTTAAGTCTTATAATTATACACATAAGAGCTTCGTTTGAGCACAATGAAACTCTCTCAACATATGCTGACAACAAGAAGGGTAGTTTCAAATCATATTACACTAAACTATATTTGGCGTTGGTATCACCAGATATAGCAATAATAAAGGTAGATTTTATAGAAGTTATTTAATTGATATAAAATTAGAAAGTATTTAGTAATTAGGAAATTTGAGTGTTTGAGGTAGGACAAAAGCTATGTGAAATCAATTTCTTCTCATAGGGCAATTGTGCATTTGATCTTAGTTTTGTGTCCAGCAGAGTCAAGCTACCTTATATTCTAGGATCGTCTTGGCTTCTTGTATAAAGTATATTTGTGGAGTTCTGTCCTGCTTGTGATTATGTGGCTGCTGATCTGAGTTCAACTTTAGCTTTTGGTGTTCTCAGGACCCTTATGGCTCTTGTGGCTGCATAGACACATTGATGGTCTCAATCAATGGTGTCTGTGAAAATAATTTGATTCCTGTTTTGGTATTTGCATTGATTTTGCTCATGGGAATGTTAAAACTTCTTTTAAAAGGGGCATTGAAAAATCTTTTGTCATCGATGGTTGAACCCAAGGTATAAAAATTAATTAATTTGAGGCATCATATGCAATGTCATATACATAGACTTTTAAAATGGTATCTATAATTGTACATCCTTTGACATCATAAAACCAGCTGGAAAATTTCTTGCAACAGTCAGGGGGTAAATAAAGACCTCAGTTATCAGGATTACCTGATTTGTAAAAGCCTATAAAAGGGGATTTGGATTTTTGCCACTTTTTTGAACGCTGGTTGATTCAGGAAAGACTCAATCGTTGTTCAAGCCAGCTAGATCAGTATTACTAATATTAGTAAAATTAAATTAGGGGTTTCAGAAGGGGAAGTACCTTAGGTCAAGATTTACCTCTACAGCTGGGTGCTTCTCATCATTACTCTCACTAGGACAAGACCTATATAAGACCAAAAATGCCGCAAGTGAACTTGTTTATAGATGATGCAGGTGATACCATCTTTAATAAAATACTTGGTCCCTCTTCTCATGATACCATTCACAGGTCCCATTAGTCAGCCTTTAACTTCTCAGGTTGTCCTCCGCGCATATGGTAGAACATCACTTTCTGCACCTAAATCAAATTTTGGGCAACTTGGCTCTTTGGTCACTCTCAATGGTACTGTCCTTAGAGGACTTCATAAATTTTTCTTCTGTCTTATAGCTGAATTTTGACTAGCTCCTATGTTAACTCTTTTTGGTATCTGATGGGAGAGGATTCTTTCCATCCCTTCTATCACTGGAACCAGAAAGATCACTAACACGGCTTATCTTCTGTATATAGTTTTGAATTGAGACAAGCTAATATTCCTGTGGTAGTTCAACTATTAAGCATTTAGAACTAAAAAATAATAAAACTTTGATCTGTGGTTGGCTGCAAATTAGTGTTTAAATTGATGTAAGGATTCCATTATTTTACCATACTTACATTGGTAGAGGGAGTGCAAAACTTAATAACTGCTGCCTATCTCCTACTAAGTCCTTCAGGATTCTACAAAACTGAGATATGTTTCGTCCATTATCAGAAAGCAGTATCTGAGGACATCCATGGCGAGAGATAACCAGGTGTAGAGAATTTTTTTGGAATTTTCAAAGTCTATGTTTTGACCTTGATTGTTCACTCCAATTAAGGAGGTGATTTTTCTCTATAATAACCGATTCCCACAAGATGACTGTGAATGGTCCTACAACATAAATGGAGTTGTTGTGAAAAAGCGCAATTGTAGGGAAAGACAGAAACTCAAGCTTTTTCAGAAGTGGCTTGCATTGGGTGCATTCAATGCAGAGCTCCAGAGATTGGCTGTTATAGTCCAACATGACCTCTCATAAAAGTCTTTCATCATGATGCTGGTATATCATCTTAGTCTTTAGTGCCTACTCATGTATGTCCTTCCATGATTATCGCCATTTTTTTGCAAGCCTTCACATAAGGTAATCATATCCCTTGCATTTGTTTCTCCATATGTCCATTTTTACCCGTTTCTTTGGAACAGTTTCTTAGTACCTTCTTCCTGCATCACTTCTTCTTTCTAATCTCCTCTATTCAGCATAATTTGTAGATCTTATTACTATCATTAACTTTTAAATGGAATAAAGGTAATTGGGCCAAGCCATCTGCATTCAGGCGCTCCTCTCCTGCCTGGGAAAATATAAAATTATAGCCTTGCAGCCAAACAACAGATCTTGCCAGTCTTCTAATAAAAACCCTCATGTTCATCTACTATCACAATGAAGCAAGATCAGAAATTGTTATGAAGTCTAAATTGTAAGTATAAGGTCAGAAGCGGTGTACTCATCTGAACACTGCTATGCACTCATTTTCTATAACTGTGTAATTGCGCTCTTCTCCGGTAAATGTCTTTTTGTACAACTCTATGGGGTGATTTAATCCTTCTTACTTCAACTTTGATTAGATGGATCTTAAACACGCGTCACTAGCATCTGTATTGATGTATAAGTTCTTTAAAAAATTCATATATATCAGTATTTGGGATTCCATTAGCTTCTGCTTGATCTGGGAAGGCATCTGCTTGCTCTTGTCGCTAACTGAATGGTATCCCTTTATTGAGTAGCTACATTTGTGCCTCAGCAATGTCTGCAGAACTTGGAACATAATAATTTAAGTATTCTTCCATGCCTAAGAACACTTGGAAATCTCTCACGAACTTGGGGGAACTCATCTGAGAAAGCTATAAATTCCTTTCTAAAGCGTAATCTCTTTTTGGTTTACTTCATGGTCAAGTGCTTTCAACTTGTTCTTCAGAAACTAGAACATGTTTCTTTTAAGTTTGTAGTTGTTCTATTAAAAATGGGTAAGCCTCTTTCAGGTGTGCTAGATGATTTTTAAACATCTTGTTGGCACCATGATGTTGTTTAGGCAGATATGCACACTTGAGATCTTTGGATCTCTTCATATTTGATTTATTAATCGTTGGAACGCTGTTAAGCATTTCATAATTCATGTGGCATAAGCGTTGGTTTGTACAGCCCAAGGCTTGGAATCAGCGCACATTTGACCTAGTCTTATAGTGACAGATCCAAATTCCAATATATACTTGCTAGGTTCATTTCAAAGAAGTAGCACAATCTGTTAAGTCATTTCTTAGCATTGTAAATTGCAATCTGGGATAAGAATCTTTCTTTTTCAGGTCATTTAAACTTTTTGTAAGCCATATTATGTAGTGTGTCCCATCCTTCTTTCTCAATAGAAGAAGAGGGACGCCCAAAACTCTTGGATGGGCGTACCATACATGCATCCATACAGTTATTTTATTTTTTTTAAAAAAATGACTTCTTACTTGCTCTTGGAGTGGCGGTACATCTTTATTTGGAGAGCTATGGGGCTCCTAGTATAAATACTTCAAAATTTACCTTACAACAATCCATAATCGCTAGGTATGCTAAAAATATTTAAGTATCAATTTCAAAAGTTTATTAACTTCACGCTCTTCTTTTTTTAGATGGCTCTTTTAGCATAATCTAATTGATGCCAGCAGAGGTATGAACTGATAAATGACATCATACCAGTACATCATCGCTTTTGCAATAGTTTTTCTTTTTGAATGTGACAGTGTGCTTGTAATGTTTTCAAAGAGCACTTTAACTTGTTCTTGTTAGGTAGAATCATAGATCTACAGGAATAATTCTTAGTTCTCTTTTTCTGATCCTTTAGGAAAGTCAATCTCAAGCATTGACTGTTCCAGTACTTCAGTACTAAAGGTGTACAGCATGAACTCCTGTTCTCTGGGAAGTAAGCCCATCTCTTCACTGGCGTACAAGGTGTTAGATTACAGAGGTTAACTCATAAATAAACCCTTCAACAACCATCAGATTTTGCAAATATCCTCCTAATGCTTGTGTTAATACTCTATTTTGCATATCATAATAACATGGCTTGGGCCAATTATTGCAACATGGATTTAATCATATTATAAAAAGCTCAGGCTGAATACACTCGCACATTAAGGCTGATATTCTCTTCAACTACATGTCTCAGGTCAATTAACTCAATAGCATTAAATCTGATTATTCTATCGGAAGCTCAGGCCTAATATACTTGCACAGTTGGGCTGATTAACACTTCACTAAAACTAAGCAATTAGTCCTATATAACTAGAAACAATATTAATAATCAGCATAAGATATTGTTTGGGGATCAACCCAAAGATAACGTCTAAAAGTCCCATGTAAAAATAGACAAACAAAATGTAAGCTTTTCCACCCCAAGGCAAAATTTTGTATGTCAAGATGTGTAATTGGCATGATAGCACTTGCACATGGACCGCCTGAGAGGGTACCTAGTGCTATTGAGAGGGCCAGATGACATCCCAATTAGGGAGTCATTGTGGGATCCGCCAATTGATGCCACAAATATTTTGTTTAAAGTGAGAATTTTACTTTATAATAAAAGTAATAAATATCGCTTGTTAAAGTTTTTTATGTTTTTATTGTCTAGGCAGGGCAAAACCAAGAAAAGGTACTTTTCTTGATACTAGTTTTTCCTATTTAAACTAGTTCAGATTTCAAGACCATGGGTATTTGAGGCAAAAAAATATAAAGCTGAGTTATCTAAATTAGGAAATATAGGCTTTCAGCCTAACAGATCAATGTTAGATTTTTGAGGCAAAACTGACACATGTGGTAACGATTTGATGAATTGTATCCAATTACCAATGGGTAAAATCTTCTCACCTCAGGAGGGTTCAGATCTGTGTGGTAATGATTGGTTAATTCGCACCCAATCATCGATGGGTAAAACCAACTCACTTTGGTGGTGGGCAGACTCAGGTGGTATCAAACACCCCGGGTTTGGCCAAGCAATTGGAGTAATCCTATTTTTAGTATTTACCTTTTTATGCCGATTTTTGTGATAAACCATAATTTTCCAATAGTTAGGATTCCACCGAGAATCTGCCATGGTCTTTTTGCCGTTGGCACTCATATCATTGATAACCATATTATTATTTTGATATTTGAGCAGGAGATGGGCCAATCATGGTAGAAGAATTGAAAGCACTAATACCCCCAACGTTCTTTTTCTTAAAACGAAAAGAAGAATGTCTGACATTGCCCCCTTCAAGAATGTTGGTAGGGGTGTTGCGGTTATGGTAGTATAATACCTTATAAGCCACTTGAGATGTAGAAAGGGGGGTGCAGAGCTCATTGGCAGCCTGCCCTTCTTTTGTCGCTGTTTTTGTGAGGTTGGTGTAAATGCAAGAGTATTCCTTCTTGCTGGGTTCTGTATTGCTAAAACTAAGGGAACTTCATAATTGAGCAATGATAAGAACCCTTGCTTCATATTGATAATGCCATCATACTCAATCATAAACTGTGTACCTATAAGCATATCATAAGTGTTGTTATCCAAAGCCACTAAGGAGCTGATAGAATAAGCTTCCCAATACAAATGGGAAGCGACGAGTAAGCACCAAGTGCACAGGTGTTGGGTCCAGCGGTTCCAAAGTCTTGGATGTACTCCAAGTAAGGTGCAAGTTTAATCTTTTTCATCAACTTGGAAGAGATTAAGCTTACCGAGGAGCCTGTATCTAGGATGACCATCACCCAAACTTTTTGGATGACCACTTCGACCTTTGTGAGTATCCCCCCAAAGTGGGCGATAGCGCTAAGACCTCCTTAAGATGGAAATTGGAGGTTAATTTACATGTGGTATTGGGGTAATTTTCCTGGATGGACTTCATGGTATGACCATGCTGGATAGGGCGAATAAGGTGAGACATCACCTCATCTGCATTGCTGGCAGTATCAATGACAATTGGCTCCCCTAAAACTTTGCAGAGATATGTCTCTTCAGGTATGGTGGCTTCATCTACTCCTCCAGCATTCAAGCATTTGGGAACTTCCACTTCAGCAGGTGCCCCTACAACATAATAGCCGACCTCATCCGTATCCCCCTCAAAATCATACCCTGGGGTATTTGTAACGCGAGGTAATGGCATAAGTTGTTTAAGTGAGTCAGGCACATGAGATATGTCAGCAATAGGTGTGCCTTTCCCTACGCTGACATTTCTTTTCCCTGCTCCTGTTCCTCGACATTAGCTTTCTTTTCCAGCACACAGCCTCCTTGTGTCCAAACTTGTTGAAATACATGCACCAAGGGCGTTCAGGACGTTTTGCTTTGGGGTTTTGCTCTTCAGGGCCCATTATCTGAAGGGGCTCCTACTTGTCTTCAATAGCTAGGGCTTGAGGCTTAGGCTCTGAATCCTCAATGGTTAAAACGTGAGGACGAGATACTGCTCCACGTGGAACTTCAAGCTTATGGAAATCAGTGACATCTACTAATGCTTCCTTGATGTCTTGAATGGTATGAAAATAGCGTTTAACTGAGGTGATGTGCATCGGCAAAGGAGGGTGAGATGACACTCCAGTCAAAACAGCCGCTACAGCATCATCCAAGGTTAACATCTTTGAAGTTAACAACGTCTGTGCTTCCATATAGAATCATTCTGCAAAGGCGACCACTGACTCCCCTTTTCAGATGCTCATATGCATAAAGGCTTGCTTTTTCATGCTTAAAGCCTGTTTTGAGCCGAACGTGTTTATGAGAGCCTCTTTGACTTCGGCCCAGGTGCTAAGAGCATCCATATGTGGGACCATCACCTCCTGTTCCATGCGGCCCAAACAGGAAAGGATATGTTTGGCCTATTGACGATCAGTCGCCCCTTCCATAGCTGCTTCATAAACGTATAAAAATGAAGCAATGATACCCTCACCAGGGATAAACTTGTCTTTGAACGTTGGTTTGAATGAATTATGGTCATTCCCGGTAAGGGTATGAATAGCTGGAGCTTCTGCTTCTAATGTTTCAGAGCAGTAGCTTAACTGATCAAAAGTCTGCGAAAGGCAATTGAACTGATCTTGCATGGCTTCAAGCTGGGTTTCCATTTTAGAGAGGGCTTCTAGGGGCCCAGATTCACATAGTCTCAGTCGAGCTTCGATCCCAGATTTATGAGTTTCAAGATCTTCCACTTGGCTCTCCATTGCATTGACTTGAAAATAAAGTTGTGACACCATTGAGCTTAGGTTTAATTGAGCAGTTTCCACGGCTTTCACGCGGTTCTTCAGCTCTTCTTTCATTTGTTTACACCCTTCATCATCACGAGAGTGGGAGCTGGGGCCTTACACCCCCTCCTTAATCTGTTCATATTTCCGCTTGACCTGCGTTAGTTGACTATATAATTCCTTCAACAGCACAGGGCTTTCCAGAAAAGCTTTTATCCCTTTCGCTTCAATTTCACATTTGGTCAGGCGACGTGCCAAATATTTGGTATTTTCCAACAAAGCTTTGAGAGCTAGCTCCTTTTCTAGCTGAACAACCTTGGCCACGAGGGTGGTGGTGGCGCTAGATGATTTAAGCAACAGATGATGTTCAAGATCATCTACACTTGAAAAAACCAGGTTTAACTGTCGCTCCACCACAGCCACATGCTGTTCATATTTCTCTTGAAGGATGGAGTTGGGGCTGAAAGGTCACGAAGTGTTTGCTCATTTTGATTTTCAAGTTCTTTGGCAAACTCCTCCAACAACGAGCGGGTACTAGTGGAGGATGCATTCAATTTATCATAAAAATCTTCATGGCCTCCTTGACATACATTATAATCCCAGTTTCCATAGTAGTAAGTCGGTCATGCAGCTGTATGATGAAGTTGTGATTAGCTTCCACACCAGATTTAACTGCTCCAAGATGTTCAGAGGTCATTTGATACAACTTATCATAGGCTAAATTCAGATCTGCATGGGTATCTAGGTGTCGATGAAGCTCTTCATGATGGCTGGCTAAGAGATGCATCATATGGATCAAGGCAGGGTGAGCAAACTTGCATATGTAAGTGGTAAAATTTGTAAGCTGACCATAGGTCTCTGGGAGGACACTAGTCTCATAGAGAAACAAGTGGCGTTCCTCTACCAACAATGCTCATTTGTAAGATGCAATGTCACCAGGGTTAAGGATGCCATGAGTTAGGACTCTCTCAGATTTAATGGCTGGTCAAGTGATCCAATGAGACTCAGGTATTAATATGGGCTCAATTGGTTCTTCTTCAAAAATCAGAGCAGTAGGGCTGTCCATTCAATCATTGTCTTCAGTCCTTTACCCATTTTCCACCCAACAGGTGACACTCTCCATTTCTTTAATACTTATCAAAGTATTCAGGGGGATCAACCCATGTAGTGAGCACCATTTTGTGAGATCTGCCAATGGATGCCATAAATATTTTGTCTAAAGTGAAAATTTTACTTTATTATAAAAGTAATAAATATCGCTTGTTAAAGTTTTTTATGTTTTTATTTGTCTAGGCAGGGCAAACCCAAGAAAAGGTACTTTTCTTGATACTAGCTTTTCCTATTTAAACTAGTTCAGATTTCGAGACCATGGGTATTTGAGGCAAAAGAATATAAAGCTGAGTTATCTAAATTAGGAAATATAGGCTTTCAGCCTAACAGATCAAAGTTAGATTTTTGAGGCAAAACTGACACATGTGATAACGATTTGATGAATTGTATCCAATTACCAATGGGTAAAATCTTCTCACCTCAGGAGGGTTCAGATCTGTGTGGTAATGATTGGTTAATTCGCACCCAATCATTGATGGGTAAAACCTTCTCACTTTGGCAGTGGCAGACTCAGGTGGTATCAAACACCCCGGTTTTGGCCAAGAAGTTGGAGTAATCCTATTTTTAGTATTTACCTTTTTAAGCCGATTTTTGTGATAAACCATAATTTTCCAATAGTTAGGATTCCACCGAGAATCTGCCATGGTCTTTTTGCCGTTGGCACTCATATCATTGATAACCACATTATTATTTGATAATTGGGCAGGATATGGGCCAATCATGGTAGCAGAATCAGGAGCACTAATACCTCCAACATTCTTTTTCTTAAATCAAAAAGGAGAATCTCCAACAGTCATTTCCATCAGCTGTATGACAAAAACATATTTTGAGCTGGTTCTAAAATAAATTTTGTATGTCAATATGCATAATTGGCATAATAACACTTGCACATGGACTGCCAAATGGGAGTAGCTAGTGCTATCAAAAGGCCTGCTGATGTCCCAATTAATGGTATATCATTTATTTGAATTGATGCCAAAATCTCCATGAATTCATATTTCGTCATCAGTATGATGAAACTCATATTGAGATGATCCTAGGACAATTTTGAACGCTAATTGTTGCGATTTTTGTCCCTCAAGTCCTCTCAAATATGAGATTATTTTGCCACTAATAACCTAGCAATAGGTCTCAGTCATATCAGTTCTAGGCTAAAATGAGGTGGAAAATAATCTGTTGAGATTACATGCTCAAATATTGCCAGGAGATGCCCTAGAGGCATAAATACTGGCGCCTAGCCTAATGAATAATTATCAAATAATATAGTTTAATAAAGAGCTATTTTATTTAATCTTCCTTCCAGTTTTTATCCTAAGTCACTTTTGGAGTATGTCGTAAGCTGAGTTCTCAAGATCCACAGCTTGTAACTTTGCCTGCCTCAGTTGATGTTCTCGATTGCAGAGGGAAACTCAAGCCCAAATTTGGCCAGAAGAGTCAGGGCCATTTGAATATGCCTAGTGAGTTTCCAAATGCTATAAATACCATAAGCCACTGGCAAAATCAAGGATTATTTTGCCAAACTTCAGCTTAATTAAACGTGCAGTAATTAATTTATCAAGCAATCCTCAGAGTTTAACACAAGGGCAAACCAGACTCTGGTTTTATCATTGGTGGTAGCTGATTCATTTCTTTATCTTGAGGTTATAGCTAAAATGGCAAAGAAATGCTCAGTTTTAACTAAGCTTACTCAGTTCTTCAACACCTATTTAAACATATAATGAAACACATGTGAAATCTAAAAGTTTAGAATACTAACTGAACTCTGGTTGAAGTCAATAATTCCTGAATCTCAACCAAGAATTGCGTTCCTATGCAGAAATTCTAGTGGTCATTATTAAGTACCACATCCAGCGAGATAATACAATGTATCCAAATAGTAATAGTAATGCGGAATAAGCTCCTATTGCTTTAGTTGTCTCAGGCTCAGCTGTCTGAACTTGACCTGATAGTCAATTTCAGGTGAAAACTTCTCTCTTTAAAAGCTTGGAAGACACATGTTAACTGTAGCGCCAGTATCAGTTCTACTGATACTTTAAATTTATGGAAAGTAATTTCTACTATTGTTATTCTAACAATAGTCTTTCCTGCAGTAATAATTGCACTAATTGTCTGACTGAATCCCCAGACTTT
>JAKSZP010004271.1:0-102913 GCA_022478985.1 Massospora cicadina | reverse complement strand
AGTGATTATGGATATATCCTTGGAAGGTGGTTAGGACGATGCTAACACTGAGGAGAACAGTATGTCCACCTGAGAGAGCGTATAGAGAGGCGACTGCTCTGTCAAAGTCTGAGGAATGGTCTATTTGTCGCTCAAAGTCCAGGGGTTTTTCTCCAAAATCTGAATAGATTGAATTCAAGATTTTAAAAATTATTTCTGATTTTTAGATTTTTAAATATACTAGAAAACAAAGTTGTCCTAAACACCTTTGTCTGGTTGTATTTATGTTAGGAAGTGGGGGAGATGGGGGAATTTGTTATTGTGGAGCTTATGGGTGGCGGGCTATCTGTGGTCCTATTTTGAGAATTTTAGCTCCTGATATTTCCGTCTAGGCCCAATCTAGACCATTAATTAAAGACCCCAGACGTTTCAAAAACCTTTCTGCATATAATTTTTCTATTGGGTACAAATCAGAGCTCAACATTCCCATATCAACCTTATTAAAACTTTTAAATTAAAAATCAAAAGTTTTCTGGCAACTTCTGATTCACTCAGCCTTTTCTCACCTTTACTCTCATTACTTCGATTTATGGTGTAATTCGGCTTGGCAGCCCCTGATTCACTGGGCCACCCTTTGTCATGGTTCTTGACGTTACCAACTTTGGCATAATTTGGCTTGGCAGCCCCTGATTCACTGGGCTGCCCTTTGCAGTAGTTTACATCATTTCTCATTTTAGTAGATTTCAGGATGGTAGCCTTTGATTGTCCTGATTGCCATTTATGTCAGCCCTTACCACCTCCGCTCCAAAGTTTATTCAATTTTTTGGCATCTGATTTGTAAGAATGCCATTTCTGAGGGTCGTTGCCCTCAAACTCTACAACTTTATCATCATTAATAACAATAGGAGCCCTGATCCCTGACTTAGGGGGTCAGGGCTATGTGGCAGTCAGGCAGCGCCTTGATTATCAAAAAGGGCCTACTCTATGACAAAAGGTTAAATTCACATCACAAGTAGTTCTAGAACTAACGTACTTGTTTTTACCAGCCAGCATTTCACTACTTCCTATAATCACTCAATGAATGAGAAGGTGGAACAAGAAAATGGTACCCTCATATTTTTTTAAAAAGATAGCATTTACTGATCCATGAAATGGAATAATTATCTGACATTCGCCTTGCTGGCCTAACAAATAAGTTATCTCCAAGTGATCAAGATTCACCATTCCAGGCTCTTTACAATAAAAGCCTATTACTGCTAAGTGTCCAACTGCTGTTAGATTCCTATATCTATGATAACGCCTAGTATATCATGAGGGTACTAGCCAACAAATCATTAAATAATATGCGCTTTCCACTAAAGATATCATCATGATTAATAAAAAAAAGACTGAGCAAATTTTTTTCTCATTAAATGGCTCTCCACACCTTTTTATTAAATCTTGTCTTATTCTATCAGCATCACCATTGTGGACCAACTAACAAGTCTAATGCCCCCTGGACAGGTCCATATTGCATTCTATACAAGGGGGTTCTGAGTATTCCATCATGGATGCTGTCATGTGACTGTAGCCGATTGGGTTTATGGTAGGTTTCTATAGCATATCTTGTAGGAACCCCACACCACGAATTTAGGATGGACAGGACGCCACATTTCTTTTGGTCAAAGAAAGGGAATGCCCACTGAGCACTAACACTGAAAAAAACAGACTTGTGGAATACCTTTGATTAGCAATGGGTGGCCTCCGCGCCCTGTACTAAAGTACCCTACCACTGGGTTTACAGGTATCTTGATCCCTTTGTTGTTTTAATCTTCTGAGGCATAACTTGACAAAATTGTGAGCATATGTCGCAAGGTTTGTAAACGAGCAGGCATATTGATATCAAATATAAAAAAGGCTGAATCACCATGCTCAATTAAGAAAAAAATCTCCTGATGAACAAATTCATTGACCCACAGATGTGACTTTTGAGAAACCTTCTGCGAATTAGAAAATCCACATAGGAGATCAGAGCAAAATGTTTGGCGCCATTGAATGTTTAGAAAATCTTTAATGCAAAGTGCCGTATGAGCCATCCACCATGTTAAATTTAAAAGTACTGGAGAATAATGGAAACCCTAAGAAATGACTCTGGACAAGTTACCGTGTCTTTGAGAATATTCAATCGATACTCATTTTTTATAGAAATTTTAAGACATGCCTAATCCCCCATATCACTATAATAGCCCAGCACCCTTCCTATTGTAGAGTGCTGGTTTATCTCGTAAAGTTTCTTGATAATCAATAATTTCAAACCAGAAAACTTTCATTTTTACTAAGTTTTAAAAAAGATTCTCAAACACCCTTTCTTTCTACATAATAACAAATTCAAGCGAAATATATAATTAAAGAAGAAATAAACAGCTCCAGAAAACCAACAAACAACAATTCATTAATGTCCTTAGCCTGACTGCCCGCTGCTCCAAAATAGGGCAGCAGTAAACCCCCCTAACATCTTCCGCCCAGTGGGGAAACAAATTCAAACCATATTGACCAGCCTCCCAATTCCTCAGGTTGATACATTCCCCCAAAGATCTTGCCCTCCACCTCGCAAGTTCTCAAATGTTGCCTTATAGCCCCATTGTGCTACCTTGAAGCAAGATGCAATTTGTCCTTTGGGTCATATATGGCAACTTTTTCCCTTACAATGATAAACAAAAAATCAAATTAGCCCAGGCGCTTATGCAGCCTGCAGGCTTTTTGACTTTTGCCCCTACAAGGGGTACTTTGACCTAGGCTTCACTTGTGAAGCTGATGCTGCAATTGCAGCCAACATTCCCCTGGTGTTCCAGGAAACCCCTATCTCAACCACTCATACACAGTTGCCTGATGAGACCACTCTTGTGGTTCAATTCCAGGCCTCCTCACCCACTTCCAACCAGAAACTTTATACAACAAAAATATCTGGATTGTCAGTATATGGCGCAGACCCCATTTTACACTTTGTGGTTCCCAACATAGCCACCTGACTAGTGGGCCATCATACCATTGCAACCATATGCCCAATATCAAATAAAATTGCCATTTTGATTCCCCCTCACACAGTTGTCCCCTATGCCCCAACCACACTTTCTGGGCCAGAGTAGATAAGGGGTGCACGATCTTCCCAGTTGCATTGACTGGGACCACATAAAGAGGCACTCCCCACCATAGCCTGAGATGGAGCCAACATGCTCAATTCCCCCACGATGCTCCCATAGCTGACATCAAAGCCTTTTTTGAATGGGGCACTATTCCCTCTCCACGCAAAATAGTAGATGCAACTGCCACAGATTCAACCAATAAGGAGCCAGAATTCAAAACCACCATTCATACTTAAACTATTCAGAGCCAGCATGGACCGCAGATAATCCAAAAAAAACCCACCCAGCCACCAAATCCAGCCACCCATATGCCGATCAACCTATCATCTTCAACCAAAGTCCCTGGGATTATTTGGAGGAAGTCAATAATTTGGGTATCCCATCCCTTGATTCAGTCAAAGCCCCAGGCCTCAAAATGTACCTAAACGCAGAGTATGCAGCTCATTTATCAAGTCGCCGCTATGCTCTACGCTCAGATGTGGATGAATTCCAAAGTGACCATCAACTCACCAAAGAGGCTGTTGCCTCCCCTGATTGTCACCCCCTCTGAAAGGCCATAGCAAAATCAGTCGCAGTCTTGGCCAAGGGGTTACATGCACCTATCCTTCCCCCATGCAACAAATTCACAAAAAAGAATTCCTCTGATTCCAACAAGCTTCTCACAAGGCAGTACAAAAAGTTGCAATGGTCGCAAAATTTGGCCTCAAGACCCACATTACCAGAAACAACATTGCCAACATTACCATGCTACCCAAAGTTCGCTTTGAGGCTAAAAAAGCCCTTTCCAAATATATCACAATTCCTCCCCATAGCAAAATTTGAGCTTCCTGAGCCACTTTACTACCTCAACCCCCTTTTCAAGGATGCACCCATGCCCGTGCACTCAGCGCTCTGTCATACACTGTCCAACACAGAGGAGGATGATGAGCTTCCCAATCCTGACTCACCCCCAACCATGGATGCATAGCAGTTTTACCATTTCTGACCTGGTTGGGTAATCTGAGTTTTAGTTTTTTATTTTTTTTAATTTTTCAAATTTAGTTTAGGTGATCCGTTCATCTCTTTCTGTTCATTTGAATTCTTTGTAGTTTTTTCTCCTTGGAGCTTGGTAATGTCTGTTCCCTGGTCAGCTTGCCTCAGTTAAATAAAACAATAAGATTCTGCAACCTTCAAAAAACTGCTGCATCCTAATGAGATGTCCTACTTATTAATCTTAATGATGGTGGTGGCCGTTTCCCTAGTGTTCTTGATATTAGCATTCATCAACTGTTAGAACTAAGAAATACCCTCAAAGAGCTGCCACATTAACCACCTACACAAGGTCACATGCAAGCTAATCTTCAACTTAATAAAAAATCCAGATTTCTAATCTGATTCACCATACCCAAAATAAAAAGATCATAGAAATTTTGCAGCAGTGTGTAACACTGAAAATATCACTGGAGAAATTATAATTGGAGATATAATGGATGCATCCTTTTGAGAAATCTATAAGACTGGACATTAAGCCAAATTAACCATGAGCAGATCATTGGTTAACCAACATGATTAAGCCTATATGAGTATAATTATGTAATCTGAGTTGAAAATGAGCAAAGTCAACCTCAGCGGATAGGAGGAATTCCAATGAAGAAATAATGTTAAGGCAATAAGGAGATGTCGATGCACACTGAATAATTAATAATGCGCCTCCTACTAGGCGATTGTGAAAGAATTAATGTAGACTCTGATGGACCAATTAGAAAGTTGAGGAATTAGTAGTTTAAGCAAAAAGGTTGGTATCAACTTAAGTTGCTAACACATAAGCAAGATGAGAAGTTTAAAAGGGAGAGGTTTTTTTGTTAGTATGAAGAGGAAAAGAGTTAGCAATAGGAAGCTGCGTAATATAATATAAGAAAATCAAGTGTTGTAGAGGAAGCAATTGCTTCATGTTTTATTATTTATTAAGTTACCTTGGAACTGACGATCTTCATATCTTCCGTCCATTGCTCAGTGGGATTGACCCTGTGTGACCCCTTTGTCATATCTACAATATATCGCTGAAGTTATAACAGTGGCGCTCACTCAGGGGCCCATTGACCAACACGTTGAAGTAATATTATTCATTTGCCAAGCAATGGTGCAACTGGCATAAATTGAAGGATCCTACACCAGTTTTTTGAGCTATCCCAATATGCAGAACTAAAGCTTATTCTGGATACACTACTTCGACACAAAAGATGCTTTTTCAGTAGAATAATGTCATAACGGACCAGCTTGACAAAGCCTTCCACCAGTTGCACCTAGTTAGTGGTCAAGTTAGCCATCTTGCTGATTGCATGGATGGCACTTAGCGGCTACAATGTACAGAGAGAAAACTGGATAGTGTTGTTAGGGAGGAGGAGGTTTGCCTCAATAAGGTGCCTCCATTTGATAATGAGTGGAATATTCTGGCTTCTATAACGATTTGAGTTTGCAGCGGAAGGAACCTTGGATTGAAATAAAGCTAAATTGTTAGTATACGCTTTGGATGTAGGGGGTGCAGACCAAGTTATCTGCTATATTACAAGTAGTCCCATTACATACCAAGGAGTGAAGGATACTGTGCTGCGGTTGTTAAGGAGGTTATGCAAAAATTTCACAGTGGAAGGATTAGTTTTTGACCATCTGGTCTGCTGTGATGAGACCCTCACTGTGTTTGCTGACCGCTTTATGGAGGAAGCCCACATTTTAATTGGGGAGAGGACTTTATCAAAGTATGATGTGTGCATTAAAATGACCTATGTGATGAAGCCATACCATGTGCTATACAACGTCATGACTCCAATTTTGGAGGACGATGTACCCTTATCAAAATTGTTCAAATTCTGAACCGCCTATCTGTCACTTTTAGTGCTCCCAACGTGGAACAAAAAACTGCAGTTGTTACTGATTCTTGGTGGGGAATAGACAACAACAATTTGGCTATAATCTGTTGGTTAATACGTGGTCACTCAACCCTACGGCAGTTCCTTTCTGCCCTCGCTATGTTCACTCAGCTTGTCCTCAGTTAAACTACAATCTCTTGTTTAATTCTAAACTGGGGGTTTAAGGGCATCGCAAATATGTGAGCCCTATAGGAATGCCTGTTTCACTTATGGTCAAAGAGGCCATTATGCGGCTAACTGCCCAGGCAACCCACATACATATGCTGTACCACAAGCCCTGACTGAACAGGGAAAAGTTTTAGCAGAGTAGAGTTGGGACGCTCTACCTCCACTGAGTCAAATTTATTTATCTCTGTTAATTCTGGAGTCCCTTTGTGTTGGGGCTGAGCCCCAAACTGACAATTTCTTATACCAACAAATCTTCAATGGTATCATCGACTTCCCCCTGAAGGGAGAAAAGAAAAATACAGAGTTGGAGTTCTTCTGAGATGTACAAACACTGTATGCTCGAAAAATTTTTGAGCGTAATGTTGTGGCTGAAGATAGTCTTTCCGTTGATGTGGCCACATTATAGAGTGTGAATGTTGCAATGTCAGTGGAGGAAATTGTTCAAGCGTATCCTCATGTTGGCACTGACATTGCCACTTTATACAATAACATTAAGTCCGTGGATGTGCACGTGTTAAACTCCAACAGTTCGTCTTATTCAGAGTGTACCTACTGTAATATCTTCATAGGAAATACCAAAAAATGAGAGATATAGATACTGGTGCTATTATCGATAAAATATCCACTCAGCTAGTGGCTAGGCTTCCGCTGAAGCCTGATGTGGACCGTCAGGTAGTGTATGGGACCTCTGGAGCACAAAGCACTGTGTCAGAGGGCACCTAAAGTGCGTTACCTTTGAGCTTCAGGTTTATAGCACTTACACTCAAGTTGTGGTTTTGCTTAGATATATTATGACATGCTGATTGGGGTCATATTCATGTGGAAGTTGAGGCAGTGGTCAATATGGCTAAAGAAACTATTGAGATTTTGTGGCAATGGATCCTCATCTATTTCACCTCCAGCGGAATCCCAAAAACCTATCTGCTCTGGTCAAATAAATCTTGCATATAGCAATGGGTTGATTCCTGTTTGCTATTGGTATTTAAAGTGGAGGACTTGAGCATTCCCTAACCAGATTTACAAGTGTAATGGTTGTTAATTCTCAGCGCATGGGCTTGATTATGGCAAGTTGGTTTTGCACAGGGTATGAGCCACTGAGCAACCAAATTAGATGATATGAGGATTGGCAACTTTATAATAAACTTTTAGTAAAATATGTATGGAGCTATCACCCATTTTTTTGACCTTTTATTTTAATATAATTGCAGATTTTATCTGCGCTCCCTCTTTCATCTTAGAAAAGACTATCCCCTTTTATCTTCCATCAGACTCTTTATAACTTGGTTCCCCAGCTGGATGCATCCTCAGCTTGGTACTATTCTATTCTTCTTTCCTTTTCAAATTACTCTTGTTCATATTGAATCTCAGCATAAATCCTCTTAATTCGCTGAATGCCTCATTTCAAAGTGCTTAGATTACCAGTACCAGTTTGATTCCAGAGGATTCCATTTATCTCGCCATATTGACTTAGGGCTTATTGTCCAGTCATATTGGAATCATGACATTACCCCCCTTTGACTGGATGATGGGATCTTACTGTTTGTATGCTCAAAGGAACTTCGCGTGGACTCAGTTGATAATTTGACTCCCAGAGGGTTCATTAATTGTGTAGACATCCATGCCACTCTTCTCAATAATCTCAAATAGGCTGACCCAAATGTCAGAGAGCTTATTTTTTCGTCCAAATCCATGATGATCGTGGAATAAAACATAATCCCCTACAGCAAACAATGGAAGACCGCTCTGGCGCTTCTGGTCAGCCACCTGGTCACAGATTTTCTTCACTAAACTGGTGGAGTAAGCTTCCGTTTGCAACTTGATCAAAGTATTAGTGAGTTAATTCAGATATCGCTGAGGATTCACCCCACCAGTGTCCTCTATGCACGAATATAGCAAGGCAGGCAGATCCAGATGTTGACCATACAGCAGTTAAAACGGACTATTACCAGTGGCAGAATGATAGCTGATATTATAAGCAAACACAGCAGTAGGTATAGAGCACTTCATTCTGAGGGTTGGTCCATTATCAGTTTAAGGGGTATGTTCACTAGGGTTCCATTGACTCACTCCAGCACCCCATTTTAATCTGAATGTTAGGGGTGGTCGAAACCCTGCGAATTGCCATCAACTCATTTAACTTTGGCAGGATATGCGAAGTAAAGTTGGTTCAGTTGTCCATCAGGATGAACTGCAGGCAACTGTGCCGCTGTATAACACAATCCTTAATAAAGTTGGCAGTGGTGACCGCGCCCAAGTCACTAAAAGTCCTGGCCTCCACCCATCGGGTCATATGATTGATGGCAACGATTATATACTTTGATCGATTGGCACTAGTTGGCAGAGGTCCCTCTACATCAATAGAAATGGTGTGCCATGTGAACTGGGGCTTCATTAGTTGGTAGGTGGGTTTCTTGCATAAAGGCTTTTCCACTTGACACTGATGGCAACAGCTAACAGTTTCTGGTATGTCATAATGCATGCTTTCCCAGTAGTATCTGGGTCGCAAAAACTCTAGTGTCTTCCGCAATCCTCCATGGCCTACAGCCCAATGAGCATCCATAATTATTGAGGGTCTATTTGAAGGTTTAGGAAAATTCAGCGTCAAGTCTCCAATCTAATTGTATAATTCTCCCCCTCATATGAAGGTACCCTCTCTGAGTCTATCTAACACCTTGATCACCTGCGTCGGCTCATCCTGGTATTTTTTCACCACCATCTTTTCATACTTTATATCAGCTAGATCCGCTGTGATAGCAACCATGGGCAAACAAGACAGACAATCTGTGTTTTGATGTTTTGCCCCAGGATGATGTAAAATCTCAAGGTCGTATGCTTGCAGCTTCAGAGCCTAACGTGCAAGCCATCCTTCTGGTTCATGCAAATTCTGTAGCCAGCGCAAGGAAGCATGATATGTCACTACTTGAAATCTTACCCCATGCAAATATACCCAAAATTGTTTTGTAAGCATAGATCACAGCTAAACACTCCTGCTCAGTTATGGTATAGTTTCTATTCATGACAGTTTAAGCTCTAACTACAGAATGCGACAAGATGTTCCACACCGTCATCATCCTTCTGGGATAATATTGCCCATATAGCAGCTAGGGATGAATCCATTTGTACTATGAACGGCTTATTGAAGTTGGGGAATTGAAAAATGGGTGCACTTGCTAATATTGTACGCAATACATTGAAAGCGTTCTGGCATCATTCTGTCCGATTGAAAGAAGCATTTTTTTAATAGCTTGAAAATGGGGCCCTGATGCAGCTGAAATTGGGAATGAACCATTATAATACCCAACCATCCTCAGAAACATTTAAATTTCCCGCTTATTCCCTGGTCGAGTCATCTTGATTATTGCTTCTACTTTAGCTGGCTGCAGTTTAAGCCCATGTGAATCTACAACAAACCCGAGGTATTCTAATTGCTCCTTAAAGAAATGGCACTTTTGAGGCTTGATTTTGATATTAGTTGCGGCGAGGCGCTGAAACACTTGCTCCAAGTGGGCTAGGTGCTCTGTAAATGTCCGCAAAAACACATTGATGTCGTCAAGGTAAACTAAGATGCAGGACAGCTTTAAATCACCTAAAATTGTATCCATGGCATGCTGGAATGTAGCCGGAGCATTACACACCCTTGCGTCATGTGCATCAGCTGGAACAACCCTCTCAAGGTGATGATCGCACATTTCTCCCATTCCGTTAATGGCAATTCAATCTGCCAATACCCTGAGATCAGATCCATGGCGTAAAAATAGTTTGCCCTGCCCAATCAGTCTAATGCATCATCAATCCGCAGAAGAGGGTAAAATTCTTCTTTGTTACATTATTAAGTTTTTGATAGTCAATAACCACTTGATTTGTGCCATCCTTCTTCTTTATGATGAGCACAGGTGACACCCACAGACTGTTTGATGGCTCTAACATTCCTTGCCTAATCATTTTATCCACTTCATTGGAGACAACCTCTTCCACTGCTTTTTTTAGTACTAGATGTCTTACACTGCTTTTGAACATCTAATGGGTCATGAACAAATGGGAGGGTGATCTCCTATATCTATCCGATGTACCACCCCTTGAGTGCACCCCAGGTCATGATCATCATTTGAAAAAATGTCCCGATACTTCTCAAATAACGCCATAGCCTTATCATGTTGTTCTGCCAATAATCCCGTGAGCGCTTCCCACGGAACCACGGTCAGTACCCCAACCAAGGAGTGAGCTGGTAGTCTGAGATCTTCCCATGAGCCAAAGTCATGAATATGACAAACTTCACCAATAGGGATGAATTGCAGGTAAGCCACCACTTGGTGCCACCTGATCATTGTTGTCTCCTTCTGTAGGTTCGCGAGCAGCACCTTCACCTCCCCATTCTCAGGAAACAATAACCCCAGGACCATATGTAGTTTGAGCCATAAGTGCTGATGAGGCGCCATAATTTCTCCATAAAGCCCCTTAGGGACTTTAATTTCGAGCCCAGTCCCTATTATGTCCTGGTGTCCAGATGGTAAGCTTAAAGGGCGCGTTGCTCAAAGCGGGATTCCTTTATACTTATATATCTGGTTGGGGAGGATCTTGGTCCACCAACTCAGTTGCTGGTAGCAAACAGAAATCACTCTGTCACTATATGCTAGATTGACCTGACAGGAGTGGACTGGATCCGTTGGGATTCCACCAGAGGAAAAATATACTGGAATCTGCTGGCTGAACATAGTAAGGGTTTATTCCACCATATCTATCACAACGCCAAATTTCCTCATGAAGGCCACTCCAATTAACATATTGTAGTGGTTAATTGGCAAAACCAACGCCGGGTCATATACCTGGACTGACCTGAACTGTAGAGGCAATGCGCTATATGCTCCAACAACACAGTGATGAGCGTTCCCACGGTCCCATACACTACTCAATGGTCCACATCCAGTTTCAACATAAGTTAGCCACCAACTGATTGGAGACTATGTTCACAGGTGGTCCCGTGTCTATGATAGCGCGGTCTTTTGTGCTTTGAATGAATATGTCACAATAAGTACATTCTGAGTAAGAAGAATCATTGGTGCCTATTACTTGTACGTTCAAGGACTTTGTGATACTCAAAAAGGAAGAAATGCTTTGCCAACTTGAGGATACTCACTAGTAATTTTCTCCACCAGAATGGCTACATTAACCCCTACTAAAGGAGCGACGTTTGGTGAAGGATCTGAGTTGCTAATGCCAATATGTTCCAGGATCTGCCATACATATGGCTTCTACACGTCTTGACAAAGCTCATCCAGATGGGGTGAGCCTTTACTCATGGAAGCAGAAGCAGGGGTATCCAACAAAAGCTGCTGGTATAACAAACCATCCAATTGAGGTTCAATTTCTACCCAAAAAGATGTTTGGGGATTGTTGTGGACAAGTGATTTGGACTTGGCGGAGATATAGAGTCCCATCTCTAATCTGCTTGAGCTTTTCCCTGCTCAAATATCTTAGTTGCATTAAATACACATGTGGTTGACTAGGGAAATTGGCTGCATGATGCCCTCTTTGTCCACACTGGAAGCAAGTGTTCATAAAAGATGCGCGTATATAGTTTAGGGCAGAAGAACCAGGCCATATATTGCTAGTAAGGTTCCAAGGTTGCGGATGAACTGGGTAAGCGTACCTGGGCTGGAAAGGGTATATGACTCATATGAGGGAAAAATACATTCCAGCGGCTGATAACCCAGTCGCTGCGACCTATATCCTGCAAGGGTTGGAGCGGGGGCAACAGCAATCTTTTGGGCTATGTTGGGGATGCTGTTCATGGCGGAGAGCTGATGTAAGGCATTCACAATCTGAATAAGTCTGGTATCCCCATCCAACACATGGGACATAGCGTTGTATAGTTCCCAATATGGTTTGACAGCCGCCGTATTGCTATACTTACATCTTCAGTGGTTAAGATATTGGCCCCAAGCAAAATGTGTACTTCTGCCAAATACCACTCAGCAAATTCTGACAGAGTTTCATTTTGGTTAAACTGTATAGTCATAAAGTCAGCTTTCCGTTGAGACATCTTGGTAGAGCCCCCAAACAGCCAGATGACAATCACTTTTACTTGTGCATAAGACACTGAGCTGTTGGGAAGATAGCAGGTCACCTTATCAGCGCTTTTCATATCCAAAGAGGACAGCAAAAATTTTGCTTTTCGTCAATCAGTAGCTCCTTCCACAGCAAATTCAAACCGCTTAAAGTAGCCGTGTAGGTTCCCATCATGACTGAAAGGAGGTAATTTCTAATATGAATGAATTCTCTTTGCTCTGGATTCCTGCTGCAAGGGGCAGACGAACTGTTGTCAGAGTGACTATGGGAACCATTCCTTGATGAGTTATCATACAGCTGGCTGGATGGACTTGAATTCATTGAAAAAGAATTGGGAGAAGTGATATCACATGGGGGGTTCACTGTACTGCTCGATGGATATTCATTTGCTGATTCATAACATTCTTACCCCAAGTTGCCACTAACTATCCCATTCCCCCAGCTCCGGTATGCTCCGCAAACTGTTTATTGATCAACTGTTCTACTTTAACCAAATAACATTTATACCGTCCATCCTGAATTTCCTGTTGCAGCGTTTTATATTGTTGTTGAAATTTCTGGCGGATTCTCCATTCTTCATTCAGTTGCTGTTTCACAGCTTGTACTCATGAAAGAACTTCTTTGATTATATTCTGCAAGCAGGTTTGGTTTTGGAATAGAGGAGGACTAATTATTGTAGAGTAATTAGCTTCCTGGTTATCTAACTATAGTTGCTTAGTGGGCCCCTGTAGTGAGCACCACTGTTAATTCTCGGCGCTTGGGCTCAATTCCACTGAGTTGGTTTTACACAGGGTATGAGCCACTGAGCAACCAAATTGGACAATATGAGGATTGCCAACTTTATAATAAACTTTTAATAAAATATGTATGGAGCTATCACCCATTATTTTGACCTTTTATTTTAATATAATTGCAGATTTTATCTGCGCCCCCTTTTTCATCTTAAAAAGACTATCCCCTTTTATCTTCCATCAGACTCTTTATAACTTGGTTCCCCAGCTGGATGCATCCTCAGCTTGGTACTCTTCTATTATTTTTTCCTTTTCAAATTACTCTCGTTCATATTGAATCTCAGCATAAATCCTCTCAATTCGCCGAATGCCTCATTTCAAAGCGCTTAGATTACCAGTACCAGTTTGATTTCAAAGGATGCCATTTTTTCACCATATTGACTTAGGGCTTATCGTCCAGTCATATTTGAATTGTGACAATGGTATGCCACTAAGGGCTGCGACTTTCTTAAGTATACCTTCCAGCATCAGGTTATAGTAGGGATGGAACTCAAAATAGATGTCCCCAAAGGCCTATATAATGAAATCATTGGTCCTTACCAGAAATCGAAGCTCAAACACCATGTGGCTCCTGGAATACTGTTACTGGGGCATGGCGAAGTGAGGGTCTTATTAGCAAATTTACAGAATGAGTCTATGGTGGTTCAAAGTATCAAGTGATGGCTTTTCTGCATTTGACTCTAATTGATGAGGTTCATCATATGACTTCAGTTCCTGGGAGGAACTAGGTCTATTGAAGAAGCCTCAGCCAACGTAATGACCATGGTTCTGCATGAGGCCCTGACTGGGCTGTCAGATGACCAGATAGATATGGTGATGGCCCTGTTTAAAAAAAATAAAGTCATTTTTGCATCCAAAGATCACAATTTTGGATGTGCCCGTGGGGTGGTGCATTGGTTGGACATGGGAGACCACCCTCCCATATGATTGCAGCCTATTTGTCAATCCAAAGTGGTGGAAGAGGTTGTATCCATAAAAGTAGATAAATTAATAGAACAGGGAATGTTACTGCCATTGAAGTGTCCTGGGCATCCCTCATGTTGGTTTTTAAGAAAAAGGATGGCACTAATCGAGTGATTTTAGTATTGGAAGCTTAATTATATTACAAAAAATTTTATCTGCTTCCACGAATCAATAATGCTCAGGATTGGCTAAGTGGGACCAACTATTTCTTGGCCATGCATTTGATATCAGGACACTGGCAAATCAAGTTGCCAATAGCAGAATGGGAGAAATGCGCTATTATCACCTCAAATGGGTTGTTCACACTGACTCTTATTCCTCAGGGTTATGCAATGCCCCGACTATGTTCCAGAAGGTGATGGACACCATCTTGGGTGACCTGAAGCTGTCTTGCATGCTATTCTACCTCAATGATATCAATGTGTTCTCGCGGACATTCACTGAGCATTTAGGCCATTTTTAAGAAAGTGTCCCACTGTCTTGCCAAAGCAAACATAATATCCAAACCTCAAAAATGCCATTTTTTCAAGGAGCAATTAGAATATCTTGGCTTTATGGTAGATTTTGAGGGCTTAATTCTCAGCCCACAAATGTTGAAGCTATACAAAAGATGACCTAGCCAGGCAACAAGAGGGTTATCCAGGTGTTATTAGGGATGGTTGGGTACTACCACCGGTTAATCCCTAACTTCAGCTGTATTAGGGCTCCCCTCTTTGAATTATTAAAGAAGATTGCCACCTTTGAATGGACTGAGCATTGTCAAAACGCTTTTGATGTTTTATGGACCACATTGGCTAGTGCTCCAGTCTTACAGTACCCTAATTTCGAGAAGAAATTCATTGTACAAATGGATGCATCTCTTTCTGCCGTAGGGGCGGTTTATCCCATAAGGATGGTGACAGCATGGAGCACCCAGTTGCGTATTGTAGCCAGAGCTTGAACAGCCACAAATGGAATTATACCTGATCAAGTGGGAGTGCCTCACTGTAATATATGCATATAAGCAGTTATTGGTCTACCTACACATAGTAAAATTCAAAGTTGTGACGGATAATGAATCCTTATGTTGATTGCAGAACTTTTGTGAGCCTGAAGGGCGTCTTGCTATATGGGACCTAAAGCTGCAGGCTTACAATTTCGAGTTATGGCATCATACTAGCGCAAAGCACCAAAATTCTGACTGCTTATCTTGGCTACCAACAATTGTGGTAAAGGCAAATTTGAGCGACTTGCTATATGTAAAAATGGTCTGCGCTTAATATGCAGATCAACCGTTATAAGGTATTTCAGCGCTAGATGGGATGAGGGCCAATAAGATCTGAAAAAATGGGGAGTTATATAATTGGATTGTTAACAATACACTGAGGTTCCCAAAATCTCCATTTGACCAGACATTATTTTGAGTGTGCAAAAGATGGTGGGTCATGGAGGATTATGCAAGACTTTGGAACTCTTATGGCCTCAATACTATTGTGAAAGAATGCACTTTAATGTGTTAGAGACCATTTCCTGCTGCCACCAGTTCCAAGTGGAGAATCTATTCCGCCAAAAGATCTTTACCAGCTGATGAAACCTCTCATTTATTGGCACATGGTATCCAAAGACATCAAGGGCCCTTACTGACAGTAGCTAGCTGGTTTAACTATATCAATGTGGCAATTGATCATTTTATTTAGATGGGTTGAAGCATGGGCAATATGAGATTTTAGGGCGGTTACTGTGGCTGACTTTGTAATGGAATGCATTATCCAGCGGCATGAATGCCCTCAGTTTATCTTTACTGACAATGGCACCAATTTTACCTCTCATATCCTACCCAAGATCAACGAAATAATGGCCATACACTGGGATCTAACAACCCCATATCACCCAGAATCTAATGGTATGGTCAAACGGGTTAATGGAACCCAGGTAACATACTACAGAAGTTGGTTACAGATAGACCCTCCAATTGGAGTACCCTCCTTTCTACCGCTGTTGTTGACTACATTATTAGTTACCACTCAGCAACTGGGAAGAGTCATTTCCAGTAACTATATGGACGAATTTCCACTCTAACCGCACTTCTCTGCATGAATGGAAGATACCGGTGGAATGGATACACAACGCTAATTGAATACCCTAATGAATACGTTAATTAAGTTAAAAGCTGAATCATACTCTTTCAGCTTAGCTAAAAAAATTAAAAGCCAGGCTGCCAATCTGGTACAGCGTAGTGGGCTAGAGCAGTTCAAGGACTGAGATATAGTTCTATTTAACGATCAGCATGGATTTGTACAGAAACATAAGCTAGCTAATTTCTGGCTTGACTCATTTGAGAAAATAGAAAAAAAGGTGGTAAGCCTATACTATCAAGGACCCCAAAAGCGGTCAGATTATTAACTGAGTGCATGCAAAGCTCCTTTGGGCATATAAATAACAGTAGAGCTCATCCAGAGAGAGAAATCAAAAAAATAAATCATCTTGAAGGTATATAAGCTAAGTTTATGTGATGTAGTTGCTTGGGTTCTTTCACTAAGTTGTCTTTGTCTCCCTGCCCTTTCTTGGTATCTTGCAGTGAGTCTTGTGCCTTGATTGGTGGGCCCACATTTCTTTTTTCGCCATTTCAGGAGTGGCACGGATTTGCTGGACCCTTCTAAGGTTAGTAGTGGGGGTGGAGGCTGCCATGTCAGGGCTGAGGGAGTTGGTATACACTCAGGGGCCATCAAGCCAGCAAATGGAGGGTAGGTCAGGGTGGAGGAACTTGAGGAGGATGATGGACTGGGGAAACAGTATGACAGGCGAGGTGGCAATATCTCATATGGCTGATTAAAATGAACCCGCTCTTGCCTTACTAGGAGCAAAGCTACAACCACATACGCTGATGGTCTTGGGAGATCAACGAGTATGCTAGAAGAGGGGAAAGAATCATAGGAGCTGGTCAGAGGAAGGTGAGTCCTGGCTTGGGGGGAAGGCTGTGCAGCTCCAGTTAATCCTTTAGAGGAAGTCCTCCATGATAGGCTTTGCATCCAGGAAAGGAGTGGCCGCTGAAAAGATGCTTGCTGGGCCCACTCTAGGGCCACCCAGTGCTGCTCCATCCCCAACCCTAACTTGCCCATGGGATGAAAAAAGATCATGTTGCCAAGGAGCGGCATGATGGGGAGGTATTATGACAGGTCATTCGCGCTAAGGGCGGAAAATGCTGTGGTGACCCCAGAATACATGCGATTCAACTGGTTATCTTGAAAGTGAACCCCTAGGGACCAGAAGTGGGTAGTAGTGCAGGGAAAGGACCATGACCAGAGGACTATCACCCACTGCATGCAGCACAGCATCCATTGAACTGACAATGCCATGGGATGAGGCTCAGTGGGTGGCGTGAGCACTAGATGGCTAAAGCTATCCGCTAGAAGCTGAGTCGCCCATTAAATGAAGGGCCTCGTCTCTGCTCCCCTCCCCAGCATAACTGGGTCACTATGTCCCCAAATTAAGCGCACAAGGAAGACAAATGTCCAACAAATTTGGTAAGGAGCTCCTCTTGGGACAGAAGAGGGACAGCGTCCACTACAGTCCCTCCTGTATTGGCCGGAGGAAGGGGGAACTGGGGGAGTGGGATGCATCCTAGATCAGCCAGATCTGCGTCAAGCCATAAGTGAAAGAAAAGGTTAAAATTGCGAGCTTGTGGTTTTTGTCGCATGGTGGGCTACATTGGGATGTTTGAAGGACGGAGTACAGCTTATTATCCAGTCAAGGGGGGTAAGTTCAAAAGAATTTATATGACTGTACAATAAGCCAAATCAACCACTGGCGTATTATTGGTTAACCGTCATGATGAGGCCTATATGAGTATTATTGAGTAATCTGAGTTGACAATGACAAAGTCAGCCTCAGTGGATAGGAGGAATTACACTGAGGATCAATGATAGGGTAATAAGGAGATTCGTTGCACAATGAATAATTGGTAAAATGCCTTAGACTAGGAGATTGTAAATTTAATGAACTTAGACTCTGCTGGACCAATGAGAAATGGTGGAATGAATAGCCTAATCAGAAAAGGCCAGTATTGACTGAAGTCGCTACATATAAAAAAGATGAGAAGGTTAAAAGAGGGAGGTTTTCTGTTAATAGGAAGAGGAAGTGAGTTACAGTAGGAAGCTGAGCGATATATAATTGAAGAGGATAAAGTGTTTTAGTGGAAGCAATTACTTCAGTTTTTATTAAATTTATTAATTTATCTTGGGGCCAACAATCTTTAATTATCAATCCATTTATTGGTGGGATTATCCTGTGCAACACTTCAGCGTGTCTCTGATATATCGCCTAAGTTATAAAAAGCCCTGTTGCCAGGTGTGCATCCAGGCAACTCCAATTATGTTCCTGACTAATAATGGTAAACACGGCCATCTTCAACAAAATTTATCAGTCCCTCCTCATTGTAATATGCACGTTTGAAATTATTGCCAATTCTTAGCATAGTGGACAGAATGAGATTAAGGTTCATAGATAAATAATTTCTTTACCTGTCTCTAAGCAGATACTTTCCCAAATCCTCAGATTGAAAAGCCGTGTAGACTAAAGATGGTATTGTGGGGTTTAAAATACGCCCAATGGAAGCCAAATCTTTTTTTAGAACATCAGGTATCTGCTTGATAAACAGCCACTCAATAAAACAGATATTCTAGTGACCAAGAGATGTTTGACTTAGGCAATTAGCTTCTAAAAGATGCCTACATTCAATTATAGGTTTTAGTTATGCTTGCTGGTGCGTTTTGCATCCATCTTTCAACAATTCATCCGCAGGATAAGTGACTCTCTACCAATAGTTATTTGATTCAGGGGATGTTTTTTCACTTACTTACATAAAAATTAATAAAGCTCTGAGAATACTAAAAGTGGGTTTTTATATGTTTTATTAGTTGTATTGAGGGGATATAAAGCGAACCCTTTAATAAGGTAAACAGTATTTAAATTGTCAAGGATTAATTTTGGATTGCTTAGTAAAGTCCAAAACAGGTAATTTTGATTCAACCTATTGGAGCTCAGGAGACCGCCTCGCATTAATAGAATGGCCAATGGAGGGTGATGGAAGGTAGGATAAATCCACGAGGGAAGGTTTCAATATATTTTACCCAATCATGGGCCAGAAAAATATTTGCACCCTGCTGGACCCCCTCCAACCCTAAAAAGGGGCCAGTATTCGCAGGGTAGGTTGTACAGGCTAGAAGTGGGCAGGGAGGAACCTCTGATAAAATTTTCTTAATTTTGCCGCATAGTTGGTGCAATTTGATTAACCAAACTTAAGAGTTTTTTCCTGAGTAGTATCATTAAAAGTGTTACCTCAATTCATAGGTTCCACCGAATTGACCAGGGCCTTTTGGCCAATATTTTCATTATTCACATCTGAACCACCCCTATTTACACATTGGACTTGTGTTTGTCTGACATTACCCCTGTCAAGGGTAGTAGAGGTAGAATAAGTTCGCAAGTACTGTCCTTGCACTCAGTTAATGGTAGCTCCAGAAGCAAGGGGTTTAGTGGTGTTAAGAAATTGATATGAGTGGATGATAAGTCCCCTATCCAGTGGATCATATTTGTGAGTTGATGTGAGCCTCAAGATTGAGCGATTGATTATGTCATTGCAAAGTGAATTGATCAAAAAATTAATGGTTTGGAGAATTTTTGGAATTACATCAAAGCCTCAGTGTTTGAATGATCCCCCTAGATCATAGCAGATATTAAGAATTACAAAGAAGAACGTGTTGAATCCGCCAAGGAGTACCAAGGATTAATAGTTGAGTGTGAGAGTAAAAAGAGGGTCTTTTACTAAGAAAGGGAGTAGTAAGGAATCATATAGTAAAATCTGTTAAATAAATACTAAACAAATTGGTATCGTTGTAGTAATTACTACATATTATTTTCTTTTAAATTCTTAATTTCAGTGGCCAGTGATCCTCATATCTCTTGTCTACTACTCAATGGGTTTTACCATGTGCAATCGGTTTGGCAAAATTGACCAAATCTGCCAAAAGTTAACAGTGGTGATCACTACAGGGGCCCATTGATCAACATCTTAAAAAGTTTCATATTCGCCAAGCAATGGCACAACTATTTCCCCTTGGTGGTGTATTACCTCAGTTTATTGATTTATCTCAGTACAAAGAACTGAAACTTGCATTGGATACACTACTCCAAGCAAAAAAATGCTTTTTCAAGACATTAATGATATAACAGATCAGCTCAACAAGGCCTTTCACCAGCTACACCTGGTGGGTTGCCAAACCAACTAACTTGTTGACCGCTTGGGTGACGCTACTGAGAGCTATTCTGTTCAGAGAATAAACTTGATAGTGTTGCTATTGAGGGAGGGGTATGCATTAATAAGCTGCCCTCCTTTAACTGTGATGGAAATATACCCAGATTCTTTAAGCGATTTGTATTTGCAGTGGAGGGGGCTTCTGATCAGCAAAAAAGCAAATCGTTGCTATCTTCTTTAGACGTGGCAAGCGTTGAACTGATCACATGTTACCTTGCTAATAGTACCATAACCTATCAAGAGGTGAAGGAGATTGTGATATATCTTTTTGGGGGCATGGAGAAAATGTCTCAATGCAAGGCAGAGTTTTTGACAATATTTTTAAAAGAATGAGTCCTTGGTGGAGTTTGCAGAGCAATTTATAACTGATGTTCATGTGTTGTTGGGAGCAAATATATTATCTAACGAGGAGGTGGTCATAGCAATGAAGGTGGTTGTTAAGCTTTAATAAGAACTGTACAATGATATGTCTTTCATTCTTTAAGATAATGTGGAGTTATTATAAATTGTAAATCATTTACGCCATCTATCCATTACTTTTAGTGCTCCCAATGTGGAACAGAAAGCCCCTACAGCTGGTACTAAATCCTCATCAATATTGAAACAACAACGACTTGGTTATAATTTGTTGGGGGACAATCGACCCCTTAACTCTCTGGCAAGTCCTTTCCACCTCCATTATTATCAACCAACTCATCCTCAGCTGAATTGTAATCCATCAATTAAATTCAGACCTGAATCTATGGGTAAGATGCAGAGATGAGTTCCGTTTACAAATGCATGTTTCTTGTGCAGCTAACAAGGCCATTATGCAGCGAATTGTCTAGGAAAACTGAATGTTAATTCAATAACAGTTGCACCAAACTAATAGGGAAAAGATCGAGTGGAGTAAAGCTGGGTTGCTCTACTTCCACTAGTTTAAACCTATCTGTCCCTAATGATTCTCCCCAGTCACTTTGAGTCAACCCTAATACTTACCTCAACAATTTATTGTATCAACAAATCCCATTTGATATATCGGCCTCAAACTGAGGGAGAGACCCCAATAAGTGGATACCTAGTTCCACTGAAATATGTAAAAGCAATACGGCTATCAAATCCTTGAGCAGAATGGTACAGTCAATGGCAAACCTTCAAAATATGTCACAGCTCTAGAGGGGATGTAAGTGGCGATTCCAGTAAAGAAAATTGCCCAGGAGTATCTCATGTCAGTTCCAGTATTCTCACTTTTCTGGATAGCCAAAAACTTTTGGATGTTTATGTATTAAACACCAATGGTTCTTCTTATTCAGAGTGTACATACTGTGACATTTTTATACAAAATACCAAAATTTGGGCGATTATTTATACTAGCGCTCCCACCAATATACTAACCACCAAGCTCATAGCTAATCTTCTGTTGAAACAAGAAATAATCACAGAGTAGCATATGGGATTGCAAGGGCACATAGCACTAGTCAGAGGGCGCATAAAGCGTTTGCCTCTGAGGTTCAAGTCAGTCAACACATCCCTTCAAGTAGTGGTGTTGGTAATAACAACTATAAATTTTTTTGGCACTGCATTAATGTGGTGATATGAGGTTATAGTCAATATGGTGGATGGTTCCATTAGTGTTCTGGGACAACAGATTTCCATCTATTTTACCTCCTGTAGAGTCCTGGAAGACCCAATCTGATCCATCAAATTAATTTCACATAATTTAACAGGGTGATTCATCTACAATATCAGCAGATAAAGCAGATGACCCAAGCGCTTCCTAACCAGATTATAAGTACTTTTGTATTCTGATTTGAGCTCGGAGTGCTTTAAGAATACTGTGAAAAGTTACTTTAGTTGTTATCAGCAAGCAACCCTAGTAACTTTTTCAAAGCACAGGTTTGATTTACTCATTCACTTTATTGCATTGTATAGTAGAATCAATTTATAATTGATAATAGTATGGAGACTATTATCAGTAGTTGAGTATGAATTATTATATTTTGGCCCAAAGCTAGGCCAGTATTCCCAATTAAATAATCATAATGTCATACTTGTAGAGATTCGTTCCCTTGATCCTGTCCACCCAATCTTCACTGAGATAACCTGGTGACAGTCTCTTCGGTTCAATACACAGTCAGCAGCTATCACCAATTGTGACTCCTTCTTCTCTAGATCCCCACTCAGATCTTTACTCTTTTCTCCAAGAGTTTTCCAATTATTGCACTAGGCAATAATATCCTTGAGACAGAATATCACAACAGAAGCTGATGATAGTTTACTCTTTAGACTATATCACAAATGGATACCTTAGAATTAGATAACTCTTATTATCTAGCTGGCTAACTGTTATCTGAATCTATATCCACTTTTTTATTATAAAGAACCCTAGAGAATATATAGTGGGTAATTTGGCTGTCTAACCCTCAGTTGACACCTCTTCGATGAAACAGCAGCCATTTCCATTGAATCACCCATCCTCGTCTCAGCAGTGATGGTCTTCCCCATCCTGGCTAAGATTCCATCATTAAAAATCCTTAAGATCTAATATGGAAAGGGTCAGAAAACGTGTCCTTAACATTTTCTTCTCAATCTAAGTAAACCAACCATATATTGGCTAGCGATCTGCGTAGGTAATGGGACTTATTACCCTTAAGGCAGGACATTTACCAATCAATAAATTTTCTAGTTTCAGGTGCCATCACTCACCTCGCAACTTGCTATTCATCCCCAACCAATCAGTGATGAAACCTGACCAATCCCAATTGGTTCCCCTGATAGTTAATCACTATCAGATGCCCCAATAGTGTCAGCAACTATGCCCACTGAGATCTTAATTATTCATCCAGTTTAATCCCTGACAGATACGACCAGGCGAATATCCCAAAATCCCCTGAATGTAGGTACTCCAAAACTCGGGCCAATCAATTTCTGATTCACTTCACCCTAGAGAATTTTCCCCTAGTGATAGCAGGTAATCTAGCAGGCTGGGAATATGGGCAAAAACCCAACAAATACCTTTCTGGGCATCAGGTTATAACATGGATGGAGCTAGAAATTGAAATCCCAGAGGTCTATATGGTGAGATTATGGGGCCCTATCAGCAATCACGGCTCAAACCCCATTGGCTCCTGAGCTCCTGTTACAAGAGCTGGGGTGTTATAAAATTAGCGTTATCAATGAGATACGCCATAAACAAATTTCACAGGGTTTGACCCGCTGAGCAATAGGACCAATGATATGAGGATTGTTGCCCTTGAATTAACAGAAATAAACTTACTAATAAATGTGGAGCACCTGCTCCCACTATATTCTTTTATTTAATATAATCACTGTGTCGGCTCTTCTCTGTTCTGCGCACTCTATATTATTTCCAACCTAACCTCCTCGATCATCTCATCACACTTGTATTATAGCAACTTTGGATGGTACCACTTTCATGGCTTATTAATTCACTTCGCCAGATCTCATTGGTTCTTTCAACTCTCTATTCGTTAATTAATGATCACCCAATCTGGCCAATTTCCAACAACCCAATAATGCACCATTTCAAGGCACTTGAATTAATCATACTTATACCACTTTGGCGGATTCTATCCATTCCACTATATCAACTCAAGGCTTATCATCCAGTCATATTAGAATTGCGACATTAACCCCTCCTTGACTGGATGATAAGGCTCCTATTGCTTATATGCCCGGAGAACTTTGCATGCAATTTGTTAATGATCCAACCACTTTTTGAGTCCTTAATAGTATATGCATCCATACCTGTCTTCTCAATAACTTTTAATGGCCCAATCCAGCTACTGGTCAACTTGTGTTTCTGCCCAAACCCATGTTGATCGTAAAATAGAACCATATCTCCATCTTTGAATTGTGATTGGTTAAAGCCATACCTGATCAGCAGCCTGGTTTTTAATTTTCTTGGCTTATCTGAATAAGTACGCTTTGGTTTGTAATTTAATCAGTGTATTAGTTAGGGCGGTCAAATAGCATTGCAGATCCATTTCGCTGGTGTCCTCTACACAAGCATATAGGAGCGCAGGCAAAGTGGGGTGCTGTCCATAAAAAAATTGGAATGGGGTTTCCCAGTGGCAGAATGGTAGCTAATGTTGTAGGCAAACACCACAGTAGAAAGGAGGGTACTCCAATCAGAGGGCCTATTTATAACCAACTTCCGTAGTCTGTTCACCAGGTTCCCAATGACCCTTTCAACCATTCCATTGTACTCCAGGAGATACGGGTTGTTAGAACCCTGCAGATGACCATCATTTCGTTGAGCTTGGGAAGTATGTGGGAGGTAAAATTAGTACCGTTGTCAGTAAGGATAAACTGCAGACAGCCATGATGATGGATGATGCACTCCATTATAAACTTAGCCACAGTAACAGCCCCCAGGTCCTGAATGGCCCGCGCCTCAACCCACCTGTTCAAGTGGTCAATTTCCACCAGGATATACTTATACCGGTTAGCTTCAGTTGGCAGAGGACCAAAGATACCAAGGGAAACTATATGCTAAGCAAAGAGGGGCTTCACTAACTGGTATGAGGTCTTCCAGTGGAACAGCTTTTCCACTTAGCACTGGTGACAGGAGGAGATAGTATCAAGCACATTGAAGTTCATACTTTCCCAGTAATACCAAGGACACAATAATTCCAATCTATTGTGCATGCCACCATGCCCAACTGCTTTATGTGCACTCATGATAATGTTAGGCCGCGTTGAGGGTCGTGGGAAGTTTACTATGGAGTTGACAATCAGCTTTTACAACTCACCATTCCGCTGGAAAGTATTGGCTTGAATTTCGTTCAAACCCTTGATGACTTGGGGCGGCTCATCATCGTAATTTCCGCTGAGCATCTTGTCATAAAAAAATATCAATTAGGTCCGCTGTAACTGCAATAGTTGGTAGCCTCGAAAAGCAATCAGCATTCTGGTGTTTTGCTCCTGGTTGGTGAAGAATCTCAAAAGTTGTAAGCCTGTAGTTTAAGAGCCCATTGGGCTAGACGACCCTCCAGCTCCTTAAGGTTCTGCAACCAGCGTAACGAGGCATGATCTGTTACAACTCTAAACTTTACATTATGAAGATATACTCTGAATTGATTTTATGCGTAACTTACTGCTTCACTCCTACTCAGTCACAGTATAATTACGTTCATGGCAATTCAGGCTCTAGCTGCAGTACGCCATGAGATGCTCCTCCCCTTCATCATCTTTTTGGGACAGAACTGCCCCCACAGCAGAAAGAGATGCATCCGTCTTTACAGTAAATTCATTCTAAAAATTTAGGTAGTGTAGCACTGGTGCATTGATCAATGCGGTTCAAAGAGTTACATAAGAGCGTAGACAGTGTTCCGTCCATACAAACGTGGCATCTTTTTTTATAACTCAGAAAAGCAGAACTCCAATACAACTAAAGTTAGGTATGAATTGCTGATTGTAGCCAATCATCCCTAAAAATACTTGTATATCTCGCTTACTGTTTGGCATAGTCATCTTCCAAATGGCCTCCACCTTAGCTGGTTGGGGCCTCAGCCCTGTTGCATCAACTACAAAACCGAGGCACTCTAGCTGATTCTAAAAAAAGTGACATTTCTGAGGTTTTACTTGATGTTGGCCTCATCCACCAGGTGGAATATTCTTCCAAATGTTTAAGGTGCTCAGAAAACGTGCAGGAGAAAATTTTTATATTGCTAAGGTATACAAGAACGCATGACGGCTTCAAGTTGCCAAAGATATTGTCCATTTCCCATTGGAAAGTAGCCGGGGCATTACACAACCCTTGTTGCATATGCGTCAGTTGTAAAAGCCCTTTTGACATGACTTAGCCCATTTTCAGGTTCCACAATAGGTAACTCAATCTGCCATAGCCAGATATTAGATCCATCGTGGAGAAGTACTGAGCTCCCCCCAACTGGTCCAACGCATCATCAATTCATGGCAAAGGGATTGAGTCCTTTTTTGTAATGCTGTTGAGCTTGCGGTAGCCTATTAATACTTGGTTAGTACCATCCTTCTTTTTTGACAATTAGGACAGGGGAAGCCTATGGGCTCTTCGATAGTTCAAGCATTCCTTGCTCCAACAGTTTATTAATTTTTGCTGTGAATACTTCTTCTGCTGCTCTAGATTGGCGGATTGGCTGAGATCTGATGGGGGAATGATCCCCACTGCCCACTCAATGGGTCACTCCTCAGGCATACCTTAATCATGATCATCGACAGCAAAGATCTCTTTGTATTTTTGAAAAAAGGCTTCCACTCAAATTTTCTAATCTTCAGTCAACCCCATTAGATTTTCACGTGGTACAATTGCCATTACACCAGGCTGTGCTTTGACATGCAGAACAAAGTCATCCAATGAACCAAACTCATGAATCCTGAGGACCTCCTCAACTGGAATGAAATGCAGGAATGCAACTACTTGGTGTTGGAGGATTTTCATTGGTTTATCCTGAAGATTTACTACCAAAACCCTGATCTCCCCATGTCCCGGAAGTATAGTGCCAGTGTCATGTGGGGCTCAACCCATTATTGCTGATAAGGCCTAATGACCTCCCCCATAAATCCCAGCAGGGACCTTTACCACTAACTCAGTGTTTATGATTACTTGGTGTCCAGAGGGAATAGATATAGGGCTCAAAGCTCTAAGCGGTAGCCCTTGATATTTATAGATTTGATGGGGAAAAACCCAAGTTTTGCTCTTTAATTGATGATAGCAAACTGAAACCACTCCAACTCTGTACGCAAGGTTAATGTGACTCATGTGTACCAGATCCTTTGGCATTCCTCAGGAAGTGAAGTAGATTAAGATTCGCTACCCCATAATTTCAAATGTCTTAACTGTCATATCAACAACAGCCCCAAAGTGGCGCATAAAAGAGGCTTTAATTAACAGATCATAGATATTGTTTGATAACACTATAGCTGTGGCTACAATGACAATTGACCCAAACTGCAATGGTAGCGCTCTGTACGCTCCTTCAGAAAGTGTGCTTTCTGCACCTGCAGTTCCATACACCATATGATGCTCCACATCAGGATTCAATGCCAACTTCAACACAAACTTTGTGGATACTATGCTGATTGGGGCATTTGTATCGATTATCACACAAACTTGAGTTTTTCCTATAACAATGTCACAGTAAGTACACTCAGAGTAAGATGCATCTGATTGCTTAAGACATGGACATTTAATGGATCGTTTTCCCTAGGAAGCTCATAATACCCTTCCCACTTTAAGGATTATTTAACAATAGCATCCACAGGGAGGGCCACGATTAACCTTTTCAAGAGAAGTGCATCAGCTAATGGATCTGGTTCATCAGTAAAAGGGTGATCAAACATTTTATAAGCATAAGGCTTTGATTGTTCCTGAGAGCCTGCTTTATCCAAGTCCATGAATTGCATTTGTGTCAGCACATTCACCCCTCCAACCAGTTGCTTATCTAAGAAGGCGTCATCTACTGAGGAACTTCCACTGAAGGTACAGGAATAGGTTCTAGTTGGACGTTTTGGGTCAGAATAGCGGAGGAAGTTAGTCCTATCTCTACTTCGCTCTGACTTTTCCTTGGTGGTACTGCTCCTGCAGTAGGTACTAAACCTGACAATTGCAACAACATCTAGCCAGGTGCCCAGAGTGACTGCATTAAAAGAAATTTATCCCATAAGACCTGGGGCCTTGATTATTGTAAAAGGAGACACCCTAAGGGTTGGGCGGAAATCGAACAGTGTAAACTGGCCCCTCATGTTAGATGAACTGCTGTTGGCAATTGGGTTGTAAGCAAGGCTTGTATCAATGATAAGGCCAGGGGATGCTGATTGGGTTCTGAACAGGAGGGATAACTCTTCCAGATAAAAAAGCTAGCATCGGAGGCGCTAGGTTTCTGCTCTATATTGGGTGGAGGGAAGGTAGCGGATAGAAGGCATAGATTTTGGACAAGTTTAAGCAAGTATATGTCAACATCTAAATAAGGAGCCAAGGGATTTAAAAGCTCACGATATGATTTTAAAGCAGAGGCCAACTCTATGCTTATGTCACATTCAGATATAATCCCTAACCTAATTAACATGGGCTTCTGCTGAACATTGATCAGCAAATGCAGTGATTGTCTCTTTATATTGAAACATAATGGTAAAAAACTAAGCCTTATGTTGCTCCTTTTCTTAAAGTTCTTCCAAACAACCACAGCACAGTATCCTTCACTTTTTGTTAGGTAACGGAACTTTTGGGAAGATAGCAAGTAACTTCTTGGCGTTACCAACATCTAGGATGGACAATAGTAATTTTGTTTTATGTTGATCTGAATATCGTTCTACTGCAAACTCAAATCGGTTAAAAAATCCATAAATGTTTTCATCACGATCAAATGGAGGCAGCTTGTTGATACAACATTCTTGCAGAAACTCCTTTTTCCTTTTAAGCACAGCGTCTAGAGCAAGCTTAAGTTCTGCATATTCAACAGTGGCAGTGTGTTGAGAGGATTCCTTAGTAAAGCAAGCCGGATATGACATGATTAGCGAATTAGAAACGCTTATAGGTCTATGTAATTGATCAATGGGCCCCCTATAGTGAGCACCACTGTTATAAAATTGGCATTATCAATGAGATACGCCATAAACAAATCGCACAGGGATTGACCCACTGAGCAATATAACAACAATATGAGGATCATTGCCCTTGAATCAACAGAAATAGCTTACTAATAAATGTGGAGCTCCTGCTCCCACTATACTCTTTTATTTAGTATAATTACTGTAGCGGCTCTTCTCTGTTCCGCGCACTCTATATTATTAGCAACCTAAACTCTTCGATCATCTCATCCCACTTATATTGTAGCAACTTCGGATGGTACCACTTTTATGACTTAGTAATCCACTTTGCCATATCTCATTGGTTCCTCTAATACTTTATTCCTTAATTCCTGATCACCCATTTCAACCAATTTCTCAAAAACCCAATATAGCCTCATTTCAAGGCGCTTGAATTAATCATACTCATACCAATTTGGTAGATTCCATCTGTTCCACCATATCAGCTCAAGGCTTGTCATCCAGAAATATGAGAATCGCAACAAGGGGGAGGTGAAGGTGTTGATAGTAAACCTGCAGAAGTAGTCTATGAAGGTTCAGAGGTATCGAGTGGTGGCTTATCTGCATCTAATTCCTATCAATGAGATCCACCAGATACATGACTTTGGCTTGTGGGAAGATCTTTGGCTAATTTTAAAAACCTCGCCTGGTGTAATGACTATGGTTCCGCGTGAGGCTCTAACTAGTCTATCAAAGGACCAGAAGGACAGGGTAATATCTGCTTGATAAATATCAAACCATAATTGCATCTGAAAATCAGAAATTGGGCTTTTTACGCAAGATTGTGAATTGGATAGACACAGGGGATCACCCTCCTATCTGGTCATGGCCAATCCATTGCTCCAAGGCGACAAAAGAAGTTGTATCCACTGAAATAGGTAAATTGATTGAACAGGGAATGTTAGAGCCATCAAAAAGTTCTAGGCTATCCCCAAAGCTAATCATCAAAAAGAAAGATGGCAACAATCAAGTAGTAATTGACTACTGGAAGCTTAATAGAATTAAAAAAGCACTCATACCAGCTTCTGCGATTTGAAAATGCTTTAGATCAGCTAGGCGGTGCCAAATATTTCTCCCCTATGTACTTGATATCTAAGTACTGGAAACTCAATTTGCCAGTGGTAGAACAAGAGAAGTGCGCTATAATTACCTTGAAAGGGCTGTTTAAGCATAAGCGTATGCCGTAGGATTTGTACAACGCCCCAGCTACGTTTCAGCATGCTATGGATATGATCTTGGGTGACTTGAAGCTGACCTGCAATTAGTCTACCTTGATGATGTTATAGTTTGTTCTTGCGGATGCTCATGGATCATCTCAATCACTTACAACAAGTGTTCTACTGAAACATTGAAGCTAAAAACAAAATTGGCCCCAAAAGTGCCACTTCTTTAAGAGCAGTTGGATTACTTTAGGTTTGTGGTATATTCCAAAGGGCTTAATACTCAGCCAGCAAAGTTGGAAGATATATGCAAGATGACATGGCCAGGTAATAAGTACAATATCCAAGTGTTTTTGAGGATGGTCAGTTACTACTGGTGGTTCATTCCCAACTTCAGCTGTTTGGGCCTCCTCTATTTGAGCTATTAAAAAAGAATGCCACCTTCAACTGGACATAATGATGCCAAGACGCTTTTGATGTTCTACAAACTGCGTTGTAATACATTTGGTAGGTTAGCTTTTATACGTCGTAAGGTTTTTGCGAAGGGTCAAATCCATTGTGCAACGGAAGGATGATATGGAGATTGTCAGCCACAATTCAATGTAAAGGTTATAAACAAATATAAAGCAATCGCTTCAGTAACACTACTTTATTAAGCTAATAGACAACAGCAGATGCCTACTGCTCATCTCACTTAAATTTTCTCATAGTAAATCCTCCTCATTCAATTCCGCGGTCTCACTTATATCTCAGCATTTTGGCCGATACCAACACTTTTGCTTAGAATACTTGTTTCACTGTATTATTATTGGTTCTGGCAGATATTTATTCACTAAAATCACAATCGCTTAGTTCAAAGCGATTTACCAACTGTTTGGCATAGATCAACATCTCCTAATTGCCTGATCTCAAGATGCTTAAAAAATTGCAATCTCATTATGATTGGTAGATTCTACCCATTCCGCCATAATGACTTAGGGCTTATCATCCAGTCATATCAGAATTGCATTACCCCCCTTGACTGGACGATAAGTCTCCTATTGTTTATATGCCCGCAGGAACTTTGCAAGCACTCAGTTGATGATCTGGCCGCTCATGGGGCCTTGATGGTGTAAGCATTGACACCCTTCTTCTCAATTATCTTGAATGGACCAATCCAGATGTTGGTCAACTTGTGTTTTCACCCAAACCCATGCTGGTCATGGAACAAAACCATGTGCTATCTTTGAACTGGGTTAAACTGCTACATCGCACCTGATCACCAGCTTGATTCTAAACCTTCTTAGCTAAGCTGCACGAGTACGCTTCAGTTTTCAGCTTGATCAGCATGTACGCTAGGTTAATCAATAATGTTGGAGATACATTCTTCCAGATTTTCTACACAAGCACAAAATAAGTGCCAGCAGAGCAGGGTGTCGTCAATATAATAACTGAAAGGGGCTTTTACCCATGGCGAAGTGATATCTAATGCTGTATGCAAAAACAGCGGTAGAAAGGAGGGAAAACCAATCAGAAGGATGAACTATCACCATTTTTTGGAGTATGTTCACCAAGGTCCCAATAACTCACACAACCACCCTATTGGATTCTGGGTGATATGGGGTCATCAGAACCCCACTGATGGCCATCAGTTCGTTGAGCTTGGGTAAAGTGTGTGAGGTTGGTTAGTTCCATTGTGATTAAGGATGAACTAAGGACAGCTAAGTCGCTAAATTATACATTCCATCACAAACTTAGCCACTGTGATAGCCCCCAAATTGTATATAGCCCATGCCTCAACCCACCTTGTCAAGTGGTCAATCGCTACCAGAATATACTTAAACCAATTTGCTCTAATGGCAGAGGTCCTATGACATCAATATAAACGTATGCCAAGCAAAAAAGAAGTTTCACTATCCGGCAGGAAGTCTTCTAGAAAAATGGCTTTTCTTGCTTGGCACTGGTGGTAACAGGAAATGGTTTTGAGCAAGTCAAATTGCATACTTTCCAATTATCACCAAGGTACATGCTTTCCCTTTAGTATTGAGGTTGCAACAATTTCAGGGTCTTACTTACTCCACCTTGTCCAACTGCTTAGTGTGCATTCATGATAATGATGGGTTGGGTGGAAGGCTTTGGGACGTTTATCATATGGTCCCCATCCGCTTGTACAACTCGCCATTTTTTTGAAAAGTATTGGCCCTTATTCCGTCTAATAGTTTTATGACTTGAGGCAGTTCATTATCATACTTTCCACTGAGCATATGGCAAACATTATGTCGCTCAGATCTGTCATAACTGCAATTGTTGGTAATCTTGACAAGAATTCCAAGAACTTTTGTTTATGCTCCAGGTTTGTGAAGAATCTCAAAATCATAAGCCTGCAGCTTAAGGGCCCATTGGGGTAGACTCCCCTCAGGCTCTTTAATGTTCTGCAACCAGGCGTAATAAGTCATGATCTATAATAACTTTGAACTTTACGCTATGCAAATATATTCTGAATTGCTTGTAAGCATAAATCACTGTTAAGCACTTCCTCTCAGTCAAGTATAATTATGTTTGTGGCAATTAAGCTTTGACTGCAGTATGCCACTGGGTACTCCCCTTCGTCATCCTTTTGAACAGAACTGCCTTAACATCGGAAAGGGACGCATATGTCCGTACAATAAATTCCTTTTTAAAGTTTGGTTAGCGTAGCACGAGAGCATAGATTATTGCCATCCAAAGTGATCATAGGAGTGTTGACAGCATTTCGTCCATTTTAACACGATATTCTTCTTTATTAGCTCAAACAGTGGACCTCCAAAATAGATGAAGTTGAGTATAAAGCGGTGGTAGTAACTAACCATTCCTAAAAACCTGGATGTCACGATTATCAGTTGGCGTAGGCATCTTTTGGATAGCCTCCACCTTGGCAGTTTGAGGTTTTAGTCTTGTTACATCTACTACAAGCCCAAGGTAATTCAGCTGGTCCTTGTAAAGTGGCATTTCCGGGTCTAATCTAGATGTTGACCTTATTCAACTGGCAGAATACCTCATCTAAATGGGTAAGGTGCTGAAAAATGTGTGGAGAATAAATTATTGCCATCAAGATACACAAGGATGCATGAAAGCTTTAGGTCACTGAGAATGGTATCTATGGCCCGCTGGAACGTAGCTGGGGTGTTACATACCCTTGAGGCATACGGGTTGGTTGAAAAAGCCCTTGGATGTGATAATGGAGCATTTCTCCTGTTCCACCTTGGGCAACTCAATTTGCCAATAACCCTGATATCAAGTTATAGCCAAGAAGTATTAGGCTCCGCCTAGCCAATCCAATGCAACATTGATCCGTGGCAAGGAATACGTGTCCTTCTTGGTGATAGTGTTTATCTTTTGGTAGTCTATTACTACCTGGTTAGTGCCATCCTTCTTTTTTACAATAAGAATGGGCGAAGCCCATAAACACTTTGACAGTTCGAGAATCCCTTGATCAAGCAGCACTTCAATTTCCTTGGTAACTACTTCTTCAGCTGCTCTTGATTGGTGGTTTTTCTGGGACCTGATGGGAAGACGATCCCAGTGTCCAATCAATGGACCACCCCCTTGCGCACCCTAAAGCATGATCAACATCAGTGAAGATCTTCTGTATTTTTAAAATTAATCTTCAGCCTGATCATTCTGGTCTTATGATAACCCCAAGATTTTCACGCAATACAACCACCATTATGCTAATCTGCAGTTTTATGGGCAGCCCAAATTCATCCAGCGACATAAACTCGTGAGCCTGGAGGATCTCCTCAACTGAGATCAAATGTAAATATACCACTATTTGGTGCCAGAAGATTTGCATTGATTCATTCTGGAGATTCTCTACCAAAACTTTATCTCCCCATGTCACAGGAGTATAATGCCTGGGGCCATTAGGGCTCAATCCATAATTGCTGGTAGGGCCCAATAACCTCCCCATAAAGCCCAGCAGGCACTACCACCTATAACTCTGTGCTTGTTATTACTTGGTGTCTGGAGGGGATATATACAGCCAGTGGCTCTAAGCGGTAGCCCTTGATATTCATATAATTGATTGGAAAGGGCCCAAGTCTTACTTTTAGTTAATGGTAATGAACTGGAATCACCCCATCACCATATGCAAGGTTAATATGACCCATTTGCACCAGATCCTTCTGCACTCCACTTGAGGAAAAGTAGATTGGGATCTACTGCCCCAGAATTTCGAAGGTCTCTGCCATCATATCAACAACAGCCCCAAAGTGTCACATAAAAAAGGAATTAATCAACAGTTCATAGTTATTATTCAGTATAACTATTGCTGGGGCTACAATGACAATTGGCCAAACCTCAAGGGTAGCGCACTGTATGCTCCCTCAGATACTGTGCTTTCTGCCCCTCAGTACCATACACCATATAATTTTCCACTTCAGGCTTTAGTACCAACTTCGCCACCAATTTTGTGGACACTATGTTAACTGGGTTGCCCATATCAATTATAGCACGGGCATGGGATTTTGCTATGGCAATGTCACAATATGTACACTCAGATAGGATAGATTCTGTTTGTTTGCAACCTGGACATATAACAGATCTCTTACCCATGAGTCTCATAATACCCCCAATGTAAAAATCAAGTTGAACCAATCATTACATTTTGGCTTGAGATTCAGATTTCCAAATCTCTAGTTAAAACTCTTTTTTGGGTTTTGGGGCTCTTGTGGGCTCAGCGTTGGGTTTTGCCCTCCCAAGCTAATCTTTGTGCTCTTAGGGGCATAAAGAATAGTGTGGAGGGGCTTCCCTAGAAGGGCGATCTTAAAAGGTCAGACCCATGTAATTCTGAACTCAGTTCATAATCCTTCTTTGTTTCCTGCCCTCACGTGGGTCTCTCTGGTAGCCTTGAGGCCACTCTTGCCTTGTCTTACCTGGTATCCCACGAAAAACCTATTTTGTTTTAACAAAAAGTTGAGATTTGGCGGTGAACTACAAAAACTCTGGTTTTTCTCATGTTGTTCGCGGCGCCATAGGTTATTGAGATTATGTTTATCAGCATGTTTATTTTCGTTAATAAATAAAACAAAGCTAATTTTGGGGTCAAATCGTCACTTACTTGTGTATGTTTTTCTCGTTTTTCAATTGCTCTAGATCCGAGGTTAAATTTATGAGTATGATGAGTTGAAATCTTACCTCAAAAGAACATCATATCAGACAATTTTTTGGCGTCCATCCACCAATCCAAAGGCAAGATGGCAGTCAAAAACTGGGATGTTTTCACCTGATACTTAGCTTTAGGTACTCTCTAACAATCACTTTTACAGGGAGGGCAGCGTTACCCCTTTTAAGAGAGGCGCATCAGCGGGAAGATCCACTTCATCTGTAGAAATTTGGGCACACATTTGACTAGCATAAGGCTTTTGTTTCTCCTGGGGTCCTTCTTCCGCCATGTCCTTGATTTGCGCTCATGTCAGTATATTCACTTCTCCAACTGACTGCTGATATAAGAATGCATCGTCATAATGAGAGACTTCCGCTGAATGTACAGGGAGTTTCAGATGGGACGTTTTGGGTTGGGATAGTGGAGTTAAAGTACCATCTCTACTCCGTTATGACTTTTCCAGATTAGACTGATTCTGCAGTAGGTAATGGATCTGACGATTGGGGCAACCTTTTGCCACGCCCCAGAGTAACCGCACTCAAAACAATTTGTACCCATAGGGCCGCGTCCTTAAATGTTGTAAGATGTGCCACAACAAAAGTTGGAACGGGGTTGATTGATGTAAACAGGCCCCACCCAATAGTTGAACTGCTAATGGCAACTTGGTTGGGCGTGAGGCACATAGTGATATTAAGCCTGGAGGTTACTAAACGGATGCTGAACAGGGTGGGATAATTAACCCAAATAAGTAAGTCTGGCAGCAAATTCAAAGTGTTTCAATTCTTATTGTGTGGAGAAAAGGTAGGGTATAGACAGCATAAAACTCAAACAATTTCATGAAAGGATAGTCATCCTCTAAATCTGGAGCCATGTCATTGTAAAGATCGTGGTATGGTTCACTGCGGTGGTCATTGCTATGCATATGTCAGATTTGGTTATAATCCCTGTTCCAAGTAACATGTGGGCTTCTACCATAAATTGATCAGTAAACGCAGTGAGGGTCTTATTTCATTTAAGCCCAATGGTCAAGAACTTGGCCTTCCACTGCGACATTTTTGTAGTACCCTCAAACAACCACAGCATAGTATTCTTTAATTTCTAGCAAGTAACAGAACTGTTAGAAAGATAGCAAGTAACTTGGCCAGTTCCTCTGACTTCAAGGTTGATATTAACATTTTGTTTCTGCCAGTCTGAAGTTCCTTTTGCTGCAAATTCAAATTGCTTAAAGAAACTATGGATGTTCCCATCGTAATCAAACAGAGGCAGCCTATCGATACAAACCTCCTTAAAAAGAGCTTCCTGCCTTTAATGAATAGCGTTCAAGGCAGGCTTTATTTCCACAAATTAATTTGGCCTAGGGTGCTGGAAGGATTTCCTATTAGTGCAGGCCTGATGCGACATAGCTGAAGCCTGGATTTTGTTTTTTTGGTGTTGATAAATGGCCCCCTGTAGTGAGTGCCACCGTTATAAATTTGGCGGAATCATTGGGGCAAGCCATAAGGCTTTGTGCAGGGTTAAGCCCATTGAGCAACGGATGGACAATATAGAGATTGTCAACCCATGAAACAACATAAAGGTTATATAAAATATGAAGCAATCGCTTCAGTCACACTAATTATATATTCTAATAAAAAACAGCAGATTCCTTCTGCTCCGCTCACTTCTTTCTAGTAATAAATCCTCCTCCTTCAAATTTATGGTCTTACTTATATCTCAGCATTTCATTCAATACTAACCTTTTTGCTTAAAATATTCATTCCATCATAACCTTAGCGGTTCAGGAAGATCTTCATTCATATATTTTCATAATCGCCCAGTTTGAGGCAGTTTAGCAGCTATTCTTTGTACATCAACGTATCCTAATCACTTCATCTCAAGGCTCTGGAATAATTATAAACTCATATCATGATTGGCGGAACTAACCATTACGCCCTAACGACTTAGGGCTTATCATCCAGTCATATTATAATTGTGCCATGTGTTGGCTAGCAGCCATTTTGCAATACTGTAATTAAAAGAAGGAATTTATTGTACAAAATGGATGATTTTCTTTCTGCCACAGGGCCATGCTATCCCAAAAAGATGATGACGGTTTGAAGCATCCCATGTCATATTGTAGCAAAAGCTTAACAAGTTCTGAACAATTACACTGCTTGAGCGGGAATACTTAGTGGTAATGTATGCATATAAAAAGTTCCAGGTATAATACCATGGGATGAATGCAAAGTGGTAACAGATCATACATCCTTGCGTTGGTTGCAGAATCTAAATGTACCTGAAGGATGGCTTGCGCAATGGGCCTCAAATCTCCAAGCATATGTTTTTGAGATTGTACGCAAGTTCAGGGAAAAACATCAGAATGCGGACTGTCTCTCATAAGTATCAATGGTCACCATTATGGTGGATTTGGTAGACATAATGTATGAGAAGATGATTGTGACAAATATCATGATGAGCTGACACAGGTGCTCAAAGGGTTGGACAGGCTGCGACATGATACTTTTGTGCGCAATGGGGAATTTTACAAGTTGATGGAGAATTGATGCTGAGTTTCCCAAAACTATCCGATAGACCTGAAAACTATTATGGATGCTCATAGAGCGGTAGGTCATGGAGGGTTGCAGAAAACGCTGGAGTTCTTGCGACCCTGTTACTATTGAGAGAGTATGCTCTATGATGTTCTTGAAACTGTTACTTGTTGTCACCAGTCCATGTGGATTACCCATTTCACAAGAAGACCACATACCAGCTGGTTAAGACTAGCTTTTTTGGCATACGGTATCTCTGGATGTGGTGGGGCCTCTGCTGACTGGCGCGATCTGCTCCAAGTTTACAATAGTAATAATTGACCTTTTGACAAGATATGGGAGAAGGCAAGGGCGATTAATGATTTATGGGCTGTCACCACTGCCAAGTTCATCCTGGATTGTGTCATTTAGTGACATAACAGTCCGCACTTTTTTTCTTATGGACAACAGAACCAATTTAACGTCAGATCCTGCTAAGTTGAACGAACTAATGGCAATCTGTGGGGTTTTGACTATACCCTACCACCCTGAATCTAATAGAATGGTAAAATGAAACAACGGAACCAAGGTAGATATTCTCTGCGTGTTGTAATAGATCACCCTTCAGATTAGATTACCCTATTACATGCTGTCTTCGCATACAATATTAGCTACCACTTATTAACCAGAAAGAGTCAATGCTAACTAATTTATGGAAAAGTACCCAGCGTTGCTGACGTTAAGTTTATTCCTGTGTAGAGGATACCAGCGGAGTTAATCCCCAACACTTTTTGATTGCTTTACAGACACGCAGATTAAATTCCAAACTGAAGCATATTCCACTAGTCTTCCCAAAGAGATTTGGGATCAGGCGACTGACCAATGTAGACGCAGTAGTTTCCCACAGTTAGGGTAGGAGATCTTGTCCGTTCCACGACCATCATGGGTTAAGAAGAAGGAACAAGATTGCCAGCATATGGATCAGACCATTGGAGATATCAGAAAAGACTGGCTTTAAACCCTAAACAATTAAGAAACCCACAATTGGTCGGATTATCAACTTAGTACATGTAAAACTCCTTCAGGAATACAAGCAATAGGAGCTTATTGTCCAGTCAAGGGGGATAAATGTCAATAAATTGTTATGACTGGACGATAAGTCCCCTATCTGGCGGATCATATTTATGAGTAGAGGTGAGCCTTGGGATTAAATTAATGATATGTCAATGCAAAGTGAATTGATAGAAGAAAGAAATGGTTCAGCAAATTTAGGGAATTCCATGATAGCCTCAGTGTTTGAATGAAACACCATATCATAGCAAATTGAGAATTACTAAGTGGAACATGTTGTATCTTCCAAGGAATACCAAGGATTAAGAGTTGAGACTGAGAGTGTGAAGAGAAAAGTCTTTTACTAAGATAGAGAATAGTAAGGGAGAGTACAGTAGTAGCCGTTAAGTCAACATTAAATTAATTGGTATCATTGGGGCAATAGCTCCCTATTAAGTTCTTATTTTTAATTATCATGGCAAGAAATCCTCATATCGCTCAACCATTGCTCAGTGGGTTTTACCCTGTGAAACCCATTTGGCGGAACCAACCAAATCCACAAAAATTACAAATGGAATATTCATCCCCTCAATAATAAGTGATATCAAATGGTCCGACCCAAATAGACCCAAGTTTACCCTTTTAGACATGTTAGATTGTGGTAGTAGATTACCAAGTCTGACACTTGTAATAAAGGGAGTGGTGGCTGGAGCTCATTGGCTACTTGGCTCTATTTAGTGAAAGATTTTTCTAAATAGTCATCGCCTCAGAATGTAACAGGATGATGTTCTGCGTCAATTTCTTCATGGCTTGATCTGGATCACCAGTTCTAGTTGAGAGAACATCTTTGGCTAGTAGAGCAGGTACCCCAGGTTCTTGTCCATACAACGCATAGAATGGAGACATCTTAAGGATATGGTGGTAATTGATCCAGTAGGCCATGATAGCACATGGTAAGTAAAGATCCCTGTAAATGGGGTTTGGAAAGGCCATTTTCAGTAATATAGATTTCAGGATCCCGCTCTTTGTAAAGTACCATTGGTTGAGGGATTATATGGGGCAGAAAAGGCTGTTTCATGTCCATGGAGGTAGCGAGGATCTTCACCTGGGAGATGAAGATTTTACTTTTATCAAAGATTAAAACTTGAAGACAACCATGTTGAGCATAGATATACTGATGGAAAAAATGGCAGTGGTTTTGGCCAGATGAGATGGAATAAGCCACAACCTCTACCCATTTGGTAAAGTTATTAATCCCTACCAAGAAATATCGATTTCCGCTCATAATTTGGGTTAGAGGGCTAACCATATCTAGGCTTATTGTGTGGAAGGGCAGTTGCAGAGTGGTAGGTTGATATTGATGCCTGGTTTAGAATCTGGATTGCTTTTAAAATGTCAGACAGGCATCCAGGACTTTGATTATTGTCTCCATAATTTACTCCCAGTAGTAGCGTTCTTTCACCCACTCATAGGTTTTCTGAACTCCACAATGTCCTAAGATGGCATGAGACTCCATAATGAGTGGTAATCGCTTAGATGGTTGTAGGTAGGGTAACCAGTTCACTCCTACTTTGCTTGTTTAGTTTCCCATTATCCATCTTAGTGCTATGGGAGTGTCGAGCTAATTCTTCTGGACTGGTACATCCTCATCCTCCCAAGCGTCAGGGGTCATTAGGAGGTCATGTAGCCTCTCCGCTTCACTATTAACTAAGTGAATGATGGTAGTCAAGTCAACCCATTGACATTCTTGTGGCTCATAATGGCTAGGTTCTCAATGGCCATATCATAGTGCTGAAGCTTCAAAGCCAACCGCGCCAACCGTCCAGTTGGACCTTTCTTATTCTATAACCACTTCAAATAAGTGTGGTCAGTAACCACTTTAAAGGATGTCCCATATATTAAGAGGCGGTAATAATTGACAGCAAGAAAGGTGTCAAGGAAATCCTTCTCAGTGACATTATAGCTGCATTCTGCCTTGAAATGCATCTTGAAGTATGAAACAGGATGACCAACCCCATTCTCATTCATTAGAGCTAAGGTAGCTCTAACAGAATAGTTGGAGGCATCAATAAACAACATGAAGGGTATACTATAGTCAGGGTGGCGTAGGATTGGCCGTTGCTGCAGCAGCTCTTTTTTTAGAGTTTTAAAGGCGGCCTTTTTTCCTACTCCTAAATGAAAAGGGGTCTTCTTAGATAAAAGACGTACAAGGGGCTCACTGAGCTGAAATAATTTGGGGATGAATTGAAGGTAACATCCCATCATGCCCAAGAACACCTGAATATTGCAGAGGGTATTGGGGGAAGGCATCTTGGATATCACCTCAATCTTATCATGGAGAGGCTGGATACCATCTGTGGAGATGGCGCGGCCCAGGAAATCCAACTTATTCTGGTTGATTGTACATATGGTTGGCTTCAGCTTATTGTGAGAGGCCCGCAAGCGTTTAAGAACTTCCTTTAAGTGTGCAATATTATTATTTAACGTTTGAAAGAAGATGTAGATATCACTGAGATAGACAATTACGCAACTAAGCTTCAGATCATGCAAGATGTGGTCAATGGCTCACTGGAAAGTTGCGGGTGCGTTGCACAACCCTTTGGGATAGCTGAGCGGTTGAAGTAAGCCCTCACTGCAGATAAGCGCACATTTCTCCTTGTTTTGCGAGTAAAGGTCTATCTGCATTATCCGCTAGCCAAGCCCATGGCAGAAACGAATTGGGACCCAATGAGTTGTGCCAGAGCGTCATCAATCTCGGAGGATTGGGTAGCTGTCCTTCTTGTTGAGGTTATTCAGTTTGTGGTAGTCCAGAACTACTTGATGTCCACCAATTTTCTTTTTTATGAGCAAATTTGGAGATGACCAAGGGCTTTGGAAGGCACCAGCATCCCCGTATTAAACAGCTATTTAAGCTCCCTTCTCATCTAGAGCTCCTCAACTTTTGATTTCCGCTATGGTTTGAATAGAATAGGTCTAGAATCACCAATATCAATGATGTGGCTCAAGTTTTTATATGCCCATAGTTAGTATCAGATTTGGAGATGTCATTATAAGACTCCAGTAAAGAATAAATTTTTAGAAGCTCATCAGGAGTTAGCTCATCAGAAAACTGCGCGTTGGTCAAAGCGCAGATCATTTGGTCAGTGGGTAGTCCCAGATTAACATAGAACCAATATAATGGATTTGTTGGATGTCCTTGCTGGGGATCAGCAGGTCTTTTCCAATCTCCTGACGCTTCTTTACAACCATGTACTTATAAGTGATTTTCCCAGCAGAAAATTAATAGGTCGCTGATAGGCAGGGTCTAGGATACCCGGCAACAGCAAAGTTTTTAAATGTCTTTTCCCCTTAATGCTTGTTAAGTGCAGTAGGCAGTTGTGGGGGATTTGCACGGTAATCTTGGTGTCTATCACTTTTTGTTCACCCGCCTTAACTACAGCTTCCTTTGCCGCATACAATGGAAGACCCTCTGAAGCATCCCATGGAGTCAGGCAGCTTTTTTATGTTTTGACCGAAGTGGTATAAGTAAGAGTGAGGGAGAAGAGAAGGATTCTCAATAATGCATGTGTATTATTTCTTTTTAGGCTCATCATCTTTAATGACCTTTGGAACTTCATAATTTAGCATGGATAGTAATCTTGTTTCATATTAATGATTGCAACATACTCAATCATGAATTGAGTGCCAATGAGTAGGTAGTATGCTTTATTGTCTAATGCTACAGCGGAGGCAGCCAGTAGGAGCTTTCCAATATGTATGGGTAGAGAAGAATAGACTTCATTAGCTTGCGTGTTGTTGGGCCCAGCAGTTTAAACTCTTGATAATATTCCAGTACATGCACCAACTTAATTTTACTGTTGAGCTTTGTTGAGACCACATTCATAGGATCACCTGTATCAAGGATTGCTAGAACGTATATCTTGTTAGTGACAACCTCTACCTTAGCTATTGTGCTACCAAAAGTAGGGGGAATGAGATAACTTTCTTCAAACGGAGAGTGGAGGCAAAGCGTTGAGCCATCGCAGGGTATTTTACTTTAATAAATTGAGGGTATAAACCTGATGGGTAGATCAAATCACTTTACCAATAAGTTGATCAGCATCACTGGTGGTGTTGATCACCTATGAAAACCTCAACAACTGTTGGAGATAGGTTCGTTGTGGTATCATGTTATATCAATTCTTTCAGGCCACAACCTATACAGAATCTGCACTTCCATTGGGGATCCCAAGACATAATAGCCGCTTCTTCACCACCCCCTTCAAACATGTCATCAGAGGGATTGTCATTGCAGCTCAACAGATTGCTAAAGGGGATTAGAAACCAGCTTGTTCACCTCACAGGGGAGGGCCTTTGGAGCTCATCTACCCTTTTGGCTTTTTCTGAGAGCATCGTAGCTGCACCAACTTTAGGGGCCACTTGAGGAGAAGAATTCTTTTGACGCAGGGGCAGAAGTGAGGCCATAGTTTTAATGGAGAACAGCTCTGGGTGACGTAAGGGTGGAGCATTAGTGATGGACCCCTTAGAAGAGATTGTGGGGTGTGATGATAACTCAACTGGTTTCAAAGGGCTGACTTGTGGTGCATCTGAAGAGAGAGAGTCTGACCTTATCACCCCTGGTTCCCTATGGCAACCCTTTAATGGAGGAGGGCAGCCTAGTTTGGGACGTCCCATTGGAACTGGCTTTGGAATAGTAGTCATCACCGGAGGGGTCAGTAAGGTCAGCGTGGACTCTGTTTGCCAGACTATAGTGGAGAGATCCTCAACGATTAAGGTTTGCTTTTTCAAACCCACACCTGGAGGACCTCAGCTTCATAATGATCTGAAGCCTTCAGTAAAGCCTCCTTTATATCCCATATGCTATAAAAATGCCTTTGATTGGAAAAAGATGCCTTACTTGGGAAGGGCGAGAAGTCAACCCACTCATAATTGCAGCAATGGCGTCATCAAGCGGCAACATTTTTGTGAGTAGCAGGGGCTGAGCTTCATTTTATAAGCGGTCAACAAATGAGATACTGATTCGCCCTCTTTCAGGATAAAGCGCATAAAGGCCAGTATTCTTATTTTTAAACTCTGAGGGATACTGAACTCATTCATAATTATAACTTTAACCTCTGCCCTTGTTATTAAGGGTGTCAATGTATGGAACCACTATCTCTTGAGCCATTTGACTTTTACTGGGAAGGTATAATTAATTTTGTAATGGCCATTCATGCCTTCCATCACCAACTTATAGATTAAGAGAAATGAGGCAATGCTACCCTCCCAGGGGTAAGCTTGTCTCGGAAGGTGGATTTGAAGAAGGCTGGAGTGGATAGCTGTTCAACTCTTTTTAAGTTGAGAGAGTTCACTTTTAGCTGCTGTTCTAATGCAGCTATCCTTAGTTCTTAAACAGCGGGGAGGCTAGAAGGGTTATCCCCAAAAAAACCTCCATTTTTTAAAAAATTTGTGTGTACAGACTCTCCTGTAGTGAGCACCACTTGTTGGATTTTAGGTTGGTTATGCTCGCTGGTGCGTTTTTCACCCAACCCAACAATTTTTCAGCATGAGAAGTGATTCTCTACTGATGGATATTTGATTCTGGGGACGTTTTTGCACCTACTTATATAAAATTTAATCAAACACTGAGAATACTAAAAAGTGGGATATTTATATGGTTTATTATTTGTGTCAAGGGGATGAAAGCAAACCTCTAATATGTCAATACATAGTATTTAAATTGTTTAGGCTTGATGTTCATATTGCTTAGTACAGTCTGTTTTAGGTAATATTAGGATTCGACCTATCATAGCTCAGGAGACTCGCCTCACGTTAATGGAACGGCCAATGGAGGGCAATGGAAGGTAGGATAAATCTGTGAGGGAAGGTTTTGATAAAATTTTACAATCATTTGCCAGGAAATATTTGCACCCTGCTGGACCCCCTCTAACCAAATAAAAGGGTTAGTCTCGGAGAGGCAGGTTGTACTAGGCTATTAGTGGGCCAGGGAGGAACCTCCGATGGAATCCCCTGATTTTGCCACTTAGTTAGTGCAATTTGACTACCCCAAACTCAAGTTATATGCCCAAATAGTATTAGTAAAAGTGTTACTAAAATTCAAGGAGTACCACCAGGAATTGACCAGGGACTTTTTGGCAGATCCTGCATTTATACACCTCCAAACCACTGTTATTTACAAATCAGACTTGTAATTGTCCAAAAGCCTATATGGCCTTATGCGCGACCTCCTGACATGCTGTTCAAGATTCACGCTAATTATAGCCCTTAAAAAAAGTACTTCACACCTGGGCAGCACTAATTACCCCCTCCCCTCAAGAGCCCAAGAAGCAAAGTAATAGTGATTGGGCATACCTCCTGTCCCTCAGATGAGGTAGACTGTCAGCTGTTGGGTTTACGTGCTGACCATAAACTGTGAGCTACCTTAACAGGAACTATGGAGTTTTTTGTAGAATAATAATGCTGGCCCTACCCAACTCACTGTGAGGAGAAGCAAAAACGTGGGCCCACAACCTACTTCTATAGAATCCCTAATTAAGGGTTACCCCACACAGTTTATTCACAATTGTCTTATTGAGGGTAGTCACTCTGGCATCAAGGCATAAACTCCTATTCTCCATATTTTACTGACGGGACCTCAACTCAAGATTTAATGACCACTTCAAGGCTTTCCTTCAGCTAGCTTATTCCCTCCAACTCCTAGAGGATATCACCATCCATTTTCCAGATTTCCCTAAACCAAATCCTTGCTCCCATGTGTCGTAATAAAATGTCCTCAGACTCTGGATGAAGCATACAGACTGGCTTAATAGATAAAGTCTTTTCCTATATTCAGATGAACAGAGGTTTGAACTAAGATTTACCATAACACTGCTTTAACAGACCGCTTACTTGCACTCTCAGTGAGGACAGGATTATGTTATTGATATTTGAGGAAAATGGCTGAAAATGAGGACAGGTGATGAGACCAACTCGCTGATGGTGCATTAAGAATAATACAACATAAAAGAACTGCTGGTCTAACACCACATACGAGTTGCAGTACTTGCTCTTTCACATTATTCTCCTACTTAGCCCCAGTACAGCAGAGTTTGTGTATTGGTGTTCACTCACACTGCCATGTCCCAAGACAAAAATTTTTGGAGTAGATTTGAAGGATAAAGAAGGAATGAGCAAGGTCAAAGAAAAATGATAACCGTCCTCCTTGACCTCCAAACATTGTAGATAAACGCTGGGCCAAGGGCAAGTAGGCCCATGTTGATCCTCAAAAATTGGATAAAGGAAAGTGTGATGTTACACCAAAAGGACTAAAAATCGCCAGCTACAGTTCAAATGAGGGTGGTTCACTAGATGTGCATTCTAATTAGAGCTTAGAACTGCTCACTAAATTAATAATACCAAAAGGGAAAAGGCAGCTGGTTTTGAAAACTTAAGTTTATACATACTCAAGGTATAGAACTACCATGAATAGTATAGTTGATTGGCTATAATTGATTCCAAGACCACCAAATTAATCAAGGGCATTGCAATCTCCCTTGTAAAGTGTGTCTCCTCTTAAACTTCTCTGTTGTTTGAATCTCTTCCTTTAGATAAATCTGTTTTTATATATTTATCCCATGTTACCTTTTTCTACCCTCATGGGTACCTCCTCATGGAGACTTTCTAAAGTTTAATTGTATACTCTGAATGGGGTACCACCATAATAGTTGTTTTTGTTATTATTTTATTAAAAGCCTATTCTTAAGGAGGTAGAGACACTCTTATTACATTAGACGATCAGCCCTACTATACTTGTGGAGTTTTTTAGGTGTGGGATTTTACGTGCAGTAGTCATGTGCATTAGCTAGTTTCTATGGTCCATAGACCTCTTACCACAGCGTTATTTTCTGTTTTGGTGGTGGGCCAGCTCAGCGTTTATTTTTACCGCCTGTGGGAAGGCTCTTTCCATTCCTGCAAGTAATTTGGGCTTTGGCCCATTTCAAGACTGCTAACCAAGCTTCTATTTTTCTAAAAACTTCTAATAATTTTTTTAAACTAGCCTTGGTTTTTCCTATTTAGTTCTGAGTGAATGCATTTGGTTTCACCTTGTGCTTTTGACTGGATGATAAAAGGTTTGGAACGCCCTCCAAAAAAGGGCAACCCATTTTCACTTCCTTCCAACCCTTCCATTAGTATTTTTGTCCCATTAGGCTAATGCTTTTGGGGTTATTTATATAAATATTTTAGCAGGTTTAGGTCCGACTTTGTCTTGACATCTTTAAAATGTCATTAACCAAAAGAGAGTAATGAGCTGCTCGGTGGATACTTGGGTATTTTGGGCGTCAATTGCCAACTCCAATCTTATGATTAGTTTACTTTTTTGTAAATATTGCATCTAAGCCAAAAGGGGCTACATTAAATTTAAGCCACAAATGATTTTATTTTGGGGACCCCATAAAATTATGCCCTTTGTATTTACCTCCCTTCTTAAATGGAGGCTTCTTTTACTTCCACTTATTGGCTTTCAGAATCACCTGAGGGTCAGCAGGGTTCTAAACCCAAATTATTAATTAGAATTTCAGATATACTTGGATGCGAAGCTTTCACTAGTGCCCCTATAATACCCACATGGGAAACACCTATTCTCTTCTGAAAATGGAGGAGGTTTCTCAGGTTTGGCTTTGAGTTTGGGGAAATTTGAGGGTTACAGGGGTCTATTTTATTTAACCGAGGTAAGCTGACCAGGGGACGGACATTACCAAATATATTGAAACTAAGAGAATAACTGACAAATATAAAATTGGGTACCCCAGGGTACTTAAGTTACCTCAGTTGCCAGTGAGACTGCCAGGTATGGGGGGGTTGGTGCGCTACTCTTAGGGGGTTTCCCCTGCTATGGAGCAGTTGTGAAGGAAAGGGTCTGTGTGGAGGAACCAGAGTGGGAACCATGATTCTATGAGCGCTTTTTGCCTTGGTCTCATATATCTATAGAGTCAGGCTTGGAAGTGCTCTAGTAAGTAGACATGGAATCTGTTAATAACCCCATGAATGGTTAGGACCGTGCCCTTGAACACATCTAATGCAATTGTGTGTATTGTCCACATTGCAATGGGTATTATTAGGGAACGGAGTGTGGATGAAATTGGTGACTCAATCTGGAGCGCGAAGATACTCTTTGATATCATAAATTCCTGTTTGTTTTGGATCATGAGCAGGCGTGCGACTTCCTGTCATATAGCTTTGGTTGGGGGGCATGTTTCTAGGCGGTGATGTAGGGATCCCTCCCCTCCACATACTGCACATGTTTTGTGGAGGGAGTTGTAATGGTCCGCCATCCTATAGGTCCTTCTCAGACAGCGCCAAGAGTTTGCTCTTATCCTCGGCTGTAGGAGTGGGTGGTGAGTCATTTTCCACATTGCTTTCTGTGTGGTTAAATAATAGGGAATGTCCAACATATCTAGGTATTCTATCCTGGCTATGTTTGGGGTTGTTGCGAGCATATCCCTCTGGAGGTGGTTTTCTGGGTTTCTTGATTTGAATTGGGGGCTGGGTCGTCCCCTTCCCTGTATAGTACCCATGTTCTCTATGGTCCATCCCATATGGCGGATAGTTCAGAGGTTATGTTTGAAATGAGGGGAGGTTCCATACGGTCCCGTTGCAGTAGGGTGCTTGGCAAGGTATGAAAGTAGTCTGGGTGGACTATGTGGGTTGGTTAATATGAGCGCCTGTGCAAAGTTAGTCCTTGCTGCTCTGGACTAATGTTGTTGCAGGAGGTCTGGAGCAAGGATTTCCTTTATCCAGGTACCTAGGATGTGATTGGCGAGGCTCTCAAAATCTATTAGTCCCATGCCTCCGCTTGAGCGTGGGCCAAATAGTGTTTTATCCGTATAGGAGGGTGAGAGCCAGGCCACAGCCAGCCCTGGATAAGCGCGCGGATTTAGGTTATAAAGGTAGGTGTGAAGGCGATCGCGTGGGCCTGGTACCACAGTATTGGGAGGATGAGCGAGTTAGCAACTGTAACTCGTCCTGTTAGTCCTGTGGTTCTTCCCTTAAGGGAGGCGACGCGTTTGGATACCCGTTGTAACAGGTTACTTTCCATTGTCTCATTAGCATATCCCCCTGATTCTAGCCAGATTCCAAGGTGTCAGACAGGAGTGGTGGTGGGAGGTGTTGCAAAGGGTAAAATAATTGGGTTTTTTCTTCATGTGTTGGTGTGAGGTTCTGATGTTGTGGCCCAGTTGTTTGTGTATTTGCCTAAGAGGATGATTTCTGTCTTTCTTTTGTTAAGCGATGCATTGCTCACCTTGATGTATTCCTCTAGAGTGCGTTCCTACTGTTGGGCATCATCATTGTTAGCTATACCTGCCACGCAGTCATCCGCAAAGGCCAGTATCTTGACTGTTTGTTATCTTTGTGCGGTTATCCCCATGAGACGTGAGTCAGTTACTCGGAGGAGTGTGTCAAAGCTGAAATTGTATAGCAGTGGGCTGAGGGGATCCCCTTGTTTGAGCCCTCTGTGTGGTTTAATCTTCTTTGTTAGGAATCTAAGGCCACATACCACCATGGTTGCAGATTCTGTTAGGAGCATCGCCCATTTTATGAATCTTGGTGGGAGTTTGAAGGCATGTAGACATTCTTTTAGGTATGTCCAGCTAACGCGGTCATACGCCTTTTCCTGATCCAAGAAGACCAGGGCACCAGTTGCTTTGGATTGGCAAATATTTGCAACAGGGTGAATTTTGTTCCAGATTGAACGCCCTGGTCTAAACCCAAACTGGTTGGGTGATAGGATTTCAGATGCAATTGCACCTAATCTGGCTGCTAAATATTTTACTAGAATTTTTGTGTCAGAGTTGGAGAGTGCAATTGGGCGCCAGCTGGCCAGGTCCAACTTGTCACACTTTTTAGACAAGGTTATAATGTAGGATTCATGGCCTCCTGGTAATAGGCGTGTTTCCATTAAGCACTGGTTCATAGACGCCAATAAAAGGGGGGCGATTTGTTAAAATTATTTTTTGTAAAATTTGTAGGGTATCCCATCAGGCCCTGGGCATTTCCTACGTGGTGCACCGCGAATTGTCTCCCAAAGCTCCTCCCGTGTGATAAGGGATAATTATAGTAATTTGGTGGTGTACTTTGTATCTCGCAGTTTCTATAAATTTTTTATTTTTTGTGAATCTGTTGGCATTTTACAATATAATTCGTTGTAATAACGGTGTACTTCTGCCTTGACCTCCTCAGGGTTGGTTGCCACGGTGTCATTGGTCTTGCAGATATGTGTGCACATGGCCTGTTTCCACAGGAGTGGAATTGGCGGAAAAAGTATGTCAAACAGGTTTCGCCTTCCTTTATGAACTTACCTTTATTGATACTTTAATTCTGTGTTGGTGTTCGAAGATGAGGTTGTTAAGTCAGGCAGAAATTTCTGCCCATTTGTGTCCCCAGTTGGGGCTATAGCCAGATCTCAGAGTATTTATTTCCAGGTGGTCTAGTTCTGCCAAGGTACGCTTGATTGTGGCCATGTCCGCGGTGTACTTACATGATGCAATATGTCAGGTTTTGTTGATTAAATTCTTTTTGAGATTTTCCCATGTTCTGATGGGATCTGAAGTGAATGGGGATGTGAATTCTGGGTTTGTAGCCTTGTTTTCAACCCAGTCAGATATCTCAGGAAATCTTATATTTTCTGGGTGAAGCTTTCTCCAAGGCGACACCTGTGTTTGTATTTTGGGTTGGCGCTAACTGCACCATAACTAATTGTTGATCAGAAAAATTGATCTCTTTTGTTATAAATTTTGAAGATTCTTGAGCGGTGGGATTGTGGGATGAGGATGTGGTCAATGCGACTCATCAGTATGAGTGCTCCCTCACATATGTTGGGCCGCATCATGTGGGGTAGGAGTGGTGAACTGGGGGGAGGAGCATCTTGTAAGCCAAGAGATGCCTTCATTGTGCAATATTTAATGTGTCCAGTTGGGTATCCTTTGGGATTAAGCCATTGATCCATATTGGGGTTATCCCAGCAGTTGAAATCGCCTAACATGATGATATCTGGTGGGAGGGTGAAGGTAGAAATTTTTTCAAATTTTTTTTGTTTCAGTTGCAGTGCATGGTGTGTAAAACATGCTATTGAAAATTGTTTCATCTTGGCATGTGATTGTTGCTACCAGGACTCAACCGTGCAAGTGTGATGATGAATTTGTAATTTTAAATCATTTGTTGAGTTTTGGACTATCACCCCACAGTGAGACGTCCATACTGAATGTGATGGTGCGACCCTGGTTGACCAGGATTCTTCTTCCCCTTGTAGGCAGTGTGTTTCTTGGATGGCCAAGATGTCTACAACAGGTTTTTGCAGGAATGCCAGCTTTTTGGCTTGGGACATATGAGCCCTGACTCCCGCGATATTTAATGTCCCTGTTGACACTGAGGTGCCCGCTGCGCCTCAGGAGCAGTTGGGAGGACCATCTGGTCCTATCCCACCGCGGCTCATTTTGGCCATGCTCTGCGTCTGTACTCCAACTCTTTCACTGACATTGTTGGTAAACCTTGATCTGACCCAATGATTCAAGGAATTGTGGTTTTTTTCATTTGCATCAACTTTTCCTGCACAGGTCTCATGTTGATTTGATGCGGGTTGTTGATTGGATTTTATATTTTTGAGGTTCAACTTTGTTGCATTGTGCACCGCATTTTCACCCAAATTGCAGTTGCATTGTTCCTCAGTATGTGCATGACTGATGACGCTTTGTGGCTCAGTCTGGTTACTGTGAAAATTTTTGACCTGGGCATATTGTTCTGATTAGTTGGTTCGGTGAATATCCAAAATATCCTCCTGAATTTGTCCGTGGTTAATGGTGGACTCCACATGTGCCGCCGCTTTAGCTGCTGCTCGCTTGTGGGCTTTTTGTGCCGCTTTATGTTGTTTGCTTGTAACTGGGTCCACGATGGAGTATATTCCATCTTCACCCCAGCGGAATGGGTAGTGGTCATCAGTCATTTTGGCGAAGTTTTCATTATCTTCGTCCATAGCTTCTTCACAAAAATCATTTCTCATTAAGCCCTCTTTTACAGGGCATGCATGTTCCTTGTGGCCCAGTGAGCCACAGTGGTTGCAAATGGGTGGTGCGCATTCTGGTGTAACTTGGAATGCAGCCAACTGGCCCCCATCTGCGAAGTGATATTCTGCTGCATGGGGAATTCTGGATAAATCCTCTTCCACTTCTGGGAAGGGGTTGATTACAGTGATAGCTTTGCCCGTGCAAAGTTCGGGCATTGAGCAAAATCGCTGTAATTCAAGTCTTTGGATTTCTCCGTAGGCCACAAGACCTTTGCGGAGCTCCTCCTCAATTACCTTATGAGGAAGGTTGGTGGGGAGCAAGTCAAAGGAGATGAACAAAGTTTTCACTTTGTTCCATCTGGTGCGTGCGGTGTGCACAATTTTTTTGCCCTCAGGGAGGGCAATTTCCATGCAATTTTTCTTGTGGCATCAACTTCATTGACTGTTTCAAAACCAATATCAATCCAGCTGCAGCCCATGTTTTGGTGGCTATGTACACCGCGTGAGGGAAAAGTGAGGGCTTTGCCTCACATGTTTTCTCCCACAGGGTCGGTGACTCATTCCCAAGGAAGAGTCTGATCCCATGTTCCACCTTTGACAATGGTTGGTTGAATTGAATGTACATGTATTGCGCGTGCTTTACAGTAATTACCATAAACACAGACGGTGTCTGAGTTTGCAAATTTTTCATGGCTTGGGTTCCTGGTCCCCCTCCAGGGCGTTTCTTTCCCTTAGTTGCACCGTTAAGTGCACCACTTGCCGCGACGCTCACCCATGTTGTATTATTTTTGTTATTAAAGTCACTCATCTTTCCTGTGTGTGATTATCCAAATTTGCTGTTTGAATTGAATCGTAGTAACTAAAGTGATTGTTATGAGAAAGAAAAGGAACTAAAGTGGTTTTTATGAGAAAGAAAAGCTCAGGGTTACAGGTGTCTAGCTCCAAAAGAAACTTAATTGTTTTGTAATTTTTTGTGGGTTTTTCATCTGTGAACATCTCTATAAATACCACTTCAGGAAGGCCTAATTCTCTTTTAAAATGGTGGCAATTTTCCAATGCTGCACCTTCACTCTTAATGCAACGCGAGGATTAGCAGGAGTCATCCCCATGGTTTTAATTTAATATTTCAGTAAATTGCTGGTGTTACTTCACACAACGATCACCCCCATAAATACACTCATAGAAGGCCTTATTTATCTTGAAAAGGCGCATCTTCCAGTGCCACTCCATCACTATTGGGGATAACTTTAAGGTCAACTGGAGTCAAGCCCTGCAGTATTTTTGTTATAAATTATATTTGTAATTATCCCATCTTGGAACTTTATTCTCCATAAAAAAGAAAACCCTTATCAGAAGAGATTCTTGCTGTAATGGAAAGGAATAATGATACTTTGCTCTCATAATGGGTATGGTATCTTTTCACCCATAAAACGTCTTTTTTAATAAAAAATAATATATATGAGTCAATTATAAATTCTTGCAGGGGCCATTATAGACCCAATTCTGTATTTAGGATCACCCCTGAGAATCTTTTGCTGACCTTTGATATGATTCGCTGCACTCAGGATAAGAAAAAGTTGTATTAAAAGAATATAGAAATAATAGCTGAAGTTGATCCCACCTTGGTTTGGTGTCATTATCTTTATTAATTGATTAATATTATGGGTACTTTTTTCTTTCTGCTACTCTTTCTTCCCCTTCAGGAAATTAAGTATTTCAATTTTAGTAGATAGTGGGGCCTCAGAGAACTTTATTGATCTTGACCTAGCCAACAACCTTAAGTTACGCTACTCACCTGTTGGTATGGTTAGGATAGGTTTTTCTTAGAGCATTCCTACCTCAAAAGTTTAGTCTGGTTAATTATCAAGCTGTTAAGTACTACTTGTCTTACCACTTCGTGGAAGTCAAAAACCTGCTGTACCCAATTATCTTGGTAGTGTATGGTGGCGGAAATTTGATATCAAAACCAATTTTAAGACTAATGCCCTGACTTTTTCATTGGATAATGGCCAATAATTAGGGATCCTTTTGATGGATAGCAACACTCTGGGCAACTTGCACCAATGGCCCAATGTACATAAGCTTTTTTTGCGCCTCTGTGAAGCCCACTTACAAAGCTCTATTGCCCCACTGCTTGTAAGTATGGAGCCTTCATTTGATGCAGCTTCAGAAGATGCATTACCCGATCATTTGGAGTTTAGTTGTGTACTTAAACTCATAGTTAAATTTGTTTGCTTTTCCTCCACAATTGTCTTTGACTCTGAAGAAAGAGGTGACATTTGATGTTTGGGTTAAAAACCAATTTGCAAAAAGAGCCATTTTGGCGTACTTCCTCAATATGTTCACCACTACTATTTTTGGAAGAAGCAGATAAACTATACGTCTTTGCATGGAATATGGTAACTTGAATAATGTCATAATACAGAATCTGCATCATATTCTTAGGACGGCGATAATTGACTTTATATGGACAAAAGCTAGAGTCTTTTAAAAGTGATTGTTTAAACGCTTTTATCCAGACCAGTTTCAAAAAAGGGCATGAATGACTCAGTGCATTCTGTACCAGGAAATTTTTCTAATTTCAGGACATGACTTTAGGTTTTAATATTGCGACAGCAGACTTTCAACGTCATATTGATGCGGTGTTAGGAAAATAATTGGGTGTATGAATTGTAGCCTGCATGAATAAAAGCCTGTTGTTATCCCATGAAATCAAAATCAATGAACTTCAACTGCGGCAAGTGGATGAGAATTTAAGGGCAGAAAACTTTACTCTAAAGACCAGTATAAATATGAACTTCTTAAGTCTCAGGTCACCTTCTTGAGAAACATAGCTTTTGAAAAAGGCCATGTAAACACTCAGGACAAAGAGAAGGAGATTTATGATTGGTCTATGCCTACTCCAGTTTAATAGTTGAGAAGCTTTTTTGGGAGGTGCACCTTCCTGAAGTGTTCATGCCAAATCTTTCAGAGGTTGCTGCATCTTTATATAATGACAGTGGAGAGTAAACTAATCAGTTGTCATCTACACTGGAGAATGCCTTTTGGCCATAAAGTACACTTTGCTCTACATGTCAGTATATCATCATGTGGATCCTGATAGGGAGTTATAGTGACTATTGACGCTTCCCAATTTGCTTTTGCTTCTGCTCATCTATAAGTGGACAAAGATGGAGTTGGGCATCCTGTAAGATATTTTACCCACAAAATGTTTATTCCTGAGTTAAATTACGCTTTTTATGACAAGAATTTTTGGCAGTGGATGAAGCATAAACTTACCGGTGCCATCATCTGCATGTCTTTTCCCAACCCTTCTGGGTGCATACTGACCATCATGCACTGTTGTAAAACTGCAAACCCATGTCACAACCCCGCAACAACCTTATTTGTATGAGACCCTGGCACAGTTTGTGTTTTCATATAAGTCTACAAAATGCAAGGAGGATGGTTTAGCTGATGCCTTAAGTCGCAATCCTGAATTAGCACCTGGCCACAAAGGAGGATGAGATCCATAAAACCTATTTGATGATTCCTCAAGTAAGCTTATGTCTAGTAAGCCATTGGCTTTCATTGTTGCTCCAGGTCTTGCTTCTTTAGAGATCCTGGATAATGCAGCATGTTCAGATGGGCTGTCTTTTCACAACCTGTGTCTTTAGAGTACATTATAACTCTTACCAAGTGCAACCTGAACCAAGAAGACTTAATGAAGGGGTACCATGTAAAGGAGAATACAATATGGTTACAGGGATGCTTATGAATTCCCACCGGAACTCTTTTCCTAGATGTAATCAAGATGAATAATGATGGGATAATCTTGGCCACACAAGAGAAGGTGAAACCCTAGAGCTTACCTACTGCACAGATAACTGGAAGGGAATTTCAGCACAGGCTGCAAGTTATGCTAAGGAGTGCCTTGTTTTCACAGGATAAAACCAAATTGACAGCCCCTTAAGGCTTGTTGGTACCCGTCCATAAAGCATAGTGGCCTTTGTCTTCCCTCCTAGCTAATTATATTGTGGAATTACCCTTATCTGAGAGTGTAGAAATAAGCTAGCGGTGTGCTCTCTGGTGCTAAACGCTGCTGGATTCCACAACAATTTTAATAATCTTAAATTAAAAACATGAATAAGATAAAAAGTAGAGATTTTATTTTTTATTAGTGCAATTGTGGGAAGAGTTAAAACAAACTCTTTCAATATCTGACCGGTCAGTATTTAAACTTTATCAAAGGTCGAAGGGAATTTAATGGTAAGTTTGGAACAGCTTGTTACTATCTGAATAAGGAAATATGTGCATTTTATCTATCGAGCTTGGAAAACTCACTTCACTTTGGCTGAACAATGGATGAGAAGTTAACTTTTGGCATTATGTAACCATGGGGTACCAATTTAATATATCTTAGCCAATCCCCTTTAGCTAGAATTATTTCACCTTGGGGGGCCTCCACCACGCCTATAAAAGGGGGTGGTCCCTGCTTAGGTGTTTGAAGGGTATTGTACATGGCAGGAGGAAACAACGATGGACTCCTCAGGTTCCCTCACATGGTTGGGGCAATTCAACTGCCCAACTTCATGCTACTTTCCCGTTTGGTATTTATAACAGTGTTCCCCAGATTGTGGGGGTCCACTGAGAATCATCCAGGGTCTTTTGGCCAATAAAATTGTTAGTATTATTTAATTCATATTAGTTTTGCAAACTTGCAAATGTTTAACAATTCCCCTTTTTGGCTGATTTTAACCCAAAACATTTTAATTTTGAAGTTGGGAGGGCAAATGTCTGACATCACCTCATGTAAATTGTGGGGGGAGAATAGAACTGTAGGGATTGGCCATGTACCCAATTGATGGTAATCCCTATAGCCAAGGATTTTATGGAGTACTCATTGCCTCTTTTGTAGGTAATGATGAAAGGACCCTCCAAAATTGATTCAAGACTGCCACTTCTAGGAGTGATACGGTTATGGTAGTATAATACCATGTCAGACACTTGGTATGTAGGTAGGGAGGTTTGGAGCTCATTGGCAGCCTTCCCTTCTTTAGTCACCATTTTTGTTAAATTAATCATAGCTTTTTATTAAATTTGGATGATTTGCTGAGCCAATCTTCTCACGACTTTCTCGGTTTCCTCAACCCTAGAGGATAATACATCTTTAGCTAAGAGGGCAGGTATTCTGGTTCCTCCCATACAAGTCACAGAATGGAGACATTTTCAAGATCTGGTGATAACTAATCCAACGGGCCATAAGGGCACTGGGTAGGTATTTGATCCCAGTGAAGATGATCAGAGGAGGCTATTTTTTGTATAATAAAAACCAAGGTTCCATTTGCTCTTTCCACTGTCCTGTTGGTAAATGGATCATACAGAGCTGAGAAAAGTTGTTGGGCTCCCATGGAGGTAGTCAGGATTTTTACTAATCTGAAGGTGAAGTTCTTACCATTATCGCAGAGTAGTACTTGATGACAGGCATGGTAAGAGAAAATGTTCTTATGTAAAAATATGGCTGTGGCTTTGGTCGTTTGATCAGAGAGAGCCACAGCTTCAACCCACTTAGTGAAGGGTCAATGGCTATGAGGATAAATCTGTTTCCATTAGTAGTCTGAGGGAGGGGACTAACTACATCCAGACTGATGATGTGGAACACTTGTTGAGGGGTAGTTGGTTGATATTGGTATTTAGTCTTAAAGCCTAATTGCTTCTTTCATATTAGGCAGGCTTCCAAGAAGTCAACAATAGATTCCATAATTCGTCCCAGTAGTACCGATCCTTAATCCACTCATAAGTTTTATTTTCCCCTCCATGACTAAGAGTGGAGTGAGCTTCTAGTATACCAGTTATGTTTTTCAAGGGCCAAAGATAAGGCAGCCTTTTTCCGCCACCTTCTTATACAACTACCCATTCTCCACTTTGGTTTTGCAGGAGTGCCGGGATAACATCTTTTAAACAGGATCATCTTCAACCTCTCATACATTTGGGGTCATTATGAGGTCGTGTAACCTTTCCACCTCACTTTTTCCAAGTGAAGGACAGGCAGCCAAGTCAACCCATCAACATTTATGTGAGGATCCCAGCACGCTGTTTAATCTTCATGTCATATTGCTGGAGCATTAGAGCCCAGTGAACTAACCTGCCAGTAGGATCCTTCATGTTCTGTAACCAATTCAATGAAGCGTGGTTTGTAACTACCGTGAAGGCGGTCCCATACAGGAAATGACGGTGGTGCTTCACAGTGAACAGAGCAGCAATGCAAACATTCTCTGTGACACTGTAATTGCTTTCCACATTTGACAGCATCTTACTGAAATAGGATACTGCATGATTTACAACATTTTCATCTAATTGAACTAAGATGTCCCCAACTCCATAGTCTGAAGCGTCAGTAAACAAAATTAAAGGTTTATTATAATCAGGATGCCTCAGTATAGGACGTTATTGTAGCAGTTGCTTCAACGTCTCAAAATCGACCTTATATTCAGCACCCCAATAAAAAGGGGTGTTCTTATTCAATAGGCGTGTATATTTTAGGTGGTTGACCCAAAAAGCCCTTTAACACCAACAGGTTGGGCCAATTATTCTCCTAATGCTTGAGCTAATACTCTAATTAAAGCCTATTGCAATAACATGGCTCAGATTGATTATTGCAATGTGAGTTTAATTATATTATCAAAAGCTCAAGCCAAAAACATTCACACATCTAGGCCAATCTACTCTGCAACCAATCAGAACAGGCCAAATAACTCAACATTATTTTATCCAATTGTTCTAATGAAAACTTAGGCTAAATATCTCAATGCAAACTTAATTCAATTATCCACGTTACAGTTTGGGCTGAATATATAAATTTCAAACTAATTAATTATCCATTTACAGTTTAAGTTGAATATCATGATGCCACTTGATTCAACTATCCACTTTTTAAGTTTGGGCCGATTGTCACTGCATTAAACCTCAGCAACTAGTCCAGATTAATTAGGACCAATATTAAATATTCACGTGAAAATTGTTTGAGATTTACCTGACAAAAAGCCTTTAAATCCCATGAACAAATAGACAAAACCACGTGATTCTTTTAACCACCTAAGAAAATTTTATGCCAATCCTCATAATCAGCATGATAGCAATTACATATGGACCACCCAAACGGGAGTACCTAGTGCTATTGAGAGGAAAGTTGACATCCCAATAGGGAGTCTTTTTGTTAGCTATGTGACAAAAACATATTTTGAGCTGGTCCTACAATAATTTTTGTATGTTGATACAAGTAACTGGCAAGATAGCACTTAAAAATGGACTTCCCAAATGGAAGTACCTAATGCTATTGAGAGAGGCCTGCTGACATCCTGACTAAGGGTACAGCATTTATTTAAATCAATGCTGAAATCTCCAAGAATTTGTATTTTGTCAGAAGTATGACGAAACTCATTTTGAGATGATCCTAGGACAATTTTGCAAGCTCGTTGTTGTGATTTTTGTCCATGAAATCCTCCCAAATATGAGAGTCTTTGCCACCAATAAACCTAGCTATAGGTCTAAGCTGTATCAGTTCAAAGGCCAAACTAAGGTTGAAAATAATCTGTTGATATTGTGTGCTCAAATGAGGCCAGGAGATGCCCTAGAGGTCTAAATACTGGCGCCTGGATTAATGAATAATTATAAATTTAATTTAGTCTATTAAAGAACTATTCTATTAAATCCTCTTTCCAGTTTATTTCAAGTCACTTTTGGAGAGTGTTGGCAAGCTAGGATCTCAAGATAAATAGCTTGAAACTTTGCCTGCCTCAGCTAAAATTCCTGAATACAGAGGGTAGATCAAGCCCAAAATTGGACAGAAGAGTTGAAGAAATTTGAATATGCCTAATGAGATTTCAAATGGTCAAAAAACTGTAAGCCACTGGAAAAATTGAGGGTCAATTGACCAAACTTTAGCCTGATTAAGTGTGCAGGGTTTTATTTATCCTGTGAGCGACCCTAGGCTTTTAAAAGGCGTATGAGGGGTTTGCTGAGCTGGGTGAACATGAGGATAAATTAATGGTAATACCCCATCATCCCCTAGAAACACCTGAATATCCCATAAATTTTTAGGGGGAGGTATTTTTGAGATAGCTTTGACCTTATCTTGGATGGGTTGGATTCCATTTTAGGAAATGACGTGGCCAAGGAAGTCCAATTTCCTTTGGAAATACACTTTAAGGGGAACTTTTTCTTTCCACCTGACATCAAATCTGAGTGATCTTTGATAAAAAAGTAACTGTTAATTTTACATCACCACATATACCACATCAGTTTTCCATTTATTGCCTCATATCCACCACCTGCTGCCCCGGTGTGGGGAAGTGGTGCTCCACCTGCTAGCATTTACCGCCCAGTAGGCAAATGCATGCAGACGGGCTCATCCAGTCCGCCTAATACAACTGGCCGCTTTGTCCCTCCAAGGGACTTAGCACTATACCTTGCACAAGTCCACCCAACCCTGCCCACCCCCTAGTCCTACCTTGATCCAATATCCGCTTTTGCCTCCATATTGAATATAAACGTCTCTTCCCATATTCTGACAAAGCAACTATTGAGCTGACAATGGCCACCTTTGCACCAGCAGGTTTTATCAACTTCCACCCTTATGAGGGCTAATTTGATATTTGCTTCCCCACGGAAGAGGATGCGCTTGCTGCTGCAGCATCGCTTTAATTTACAAAAACACAATTATTACCACCACTAAACTTGTCTCCCCAATGATACCACACTTATGGTGAGCTTTACAAACCTTCCCTCCCACCTCTTCCCTCAAACTCTATATGAGGAATCGATGTCAGGGCTGTTCACTTATGGCAAAAATCTATCCAACAATTCCTTGTCCCAAGTGGTGCTGAGTGCCTAGCAGCACCTCAGACAATGGCCTCCATTACTTCCACCGGATAAATATGTCCCAGCGCATCCCACCGCATGCCTATATCCCATCTGCACCTGACCATATATTTTGGGTTCGCACTGACAATGGTCATACATTTTGCCCCCTGTGCCATAATTGGACCAAACAAAGAAAATATGCAGTTACAATAAAACCATGCGAGCACTGCTAACTCTGCCCATGAGGCCACGCCAACAGCTTTCAAATGGGGATTTTGGCTTCCTCCACCCCCACTGGTCATGCGCTCATCAAATCAGATGCATAAACTACCCACCCAATCCCAAGCTGGCCAATTGACACTCATGCCAAACAATCAGGTGTAGGTTCAGACCCAAATTCAAATTAAACAATTTACCACCCCAAAACTTACCCAACCCAATTCACATATCACTTAATCAATCCTAATCAACCAAAATCCCTGGGACTTATTGAATGAAGTGAATGAATGTGGTGAAATTATCCTACCTCTGGACTTTCCAATTAATTTAAAACCTTATCTGAATTTGGACTTTGATGGCCAATCCCTGCCCAGAAAATATATCCCCATACCCACCGCTACCCCTTTCCTTAGTGGCCGTCAGCTAGCTGAGGCTTCAGTGGCTTAACTTGAAAGTTGCCATCTACGTGAAGCCATGGCAGCTTCTTTCACTGGACTTAAAGAAGGGCTGTATGACACCACGTTCCCCCAGATTTACCTGTAGTTGCAAAAGAGGAAACCAAACGCCTAGATGGAACTGCTATCACTACTGTCAAGCATGTCGCTGAGCTGGCAGACTTTTCCCCATCCACATGCATCACAAGAACTAACATTGCAAAATTTGTCCAGCTTCCTGACGCCCACATCCAAGCTGAACACTAAGTTGCCAAAAACATGGAGGCTATGCTCCTGGACCAAATTATCATTGTCAGTCTCAACGAATATACGCTTTGCCTTGACCCTCATCCTGCCGATGCCCCAAACCCCTTGCTATCAGCATTGGTCCGCCTCTTCAAAGCTGAAGCTGTAACACAGCTAAATACAATGATCTGCCTGATACCCCCTCCCCCTCCGCCATGGTGGTATAAGAGTCTCGTCTCTGTGCCACCTGGTAGGTTTATTTTTTGTCCTTTCGTGTGTCTCGCTGCTTGTTTCAGGTGGTAGATTCATAATTTTTGGTTTGTTTCAGTTTTTATGTCTTGGTAGAATCTATCCCTTGGTTAGCATACCTCAAATAAATTTTAAAAAAGGTACACTTTAAGGGATTTAACTTGATATTTGATTCACGTAAACGTTGAAAACCTTTTTAAGATGATCAAGATGTTCATTAATGGTTTCTGAGAACAACATGATATCGTTGAAATAGACAACGATGCAACTTAACTTTAGTTCCTGTATGATATGGTCCATGGCGTGCTGGAAAGATGCAGGTGCGTTGCACAACCCTTGAGGTAATTAAGTGGGTTGAAAGAGACCCTCACTGAAAATAAAAGCGCTTTTCTCCTGATCCTGAGGAGAAAGGTCCATTTTCCAATAGCCGCTGGCAAAGTCCATAGCGGAGAAGAAGTTAGAGCTAGAGATTTGGGCCAGGGAGTCATCAATGCGGGGGTAGGATAGCTATCTCTTTTTGTGAGGTTATTTAATTTATGGTAGTTTATGACTATCCAATGACCTCCATCTTTATTTCTGATGAGTAAAAGGGAGAAGGCCAAGGGCTTTGTTAGGGAACTAGTAAACCCGCGTCTAGTAACAGCTTAAGTTCCGTTCTCATCTGCTGTTCTTCCACCTTTGATTTGTGGTAAGGTTTCAACCAAATGGGATGGGCATTTCGCATCAATGGAGTGGCACTAGTCTTTCATGCGACCATAGTCATTATCTAATTTGGAGAATATTTGCTAAATTCTTCCAATGGAGTGTGAACTTTGTCAAGTTTATCTGGGTTCAGCTCAATCAAGATATGGACATTGGGTAAAGTACATAACTGGTTTTTTTGACATGCCCATATCCAACGTAGAGCCAATTTAAAGAACTTTTTCAATTTCTGCACTTGGATTAAAAAACCTCTGCCAATCTACTGGTGTTTTCTTACTTCAATGTCATTTGCAGTGAGGTTTCCCAACAGCAGAGTAATTGGACTCTGGTAAGCTGGGTCAAGAACGCCAGTCAATACCCGAAGCTCCAAGGGACTAACTCCATTAATACTTATGAGGTGCAACAAACGGTGATGTGAGATTTGGAGCGTGATTTTTGTGTCAACCACTCGTTGTTCACTAGTTTTAATCACGACCTCATCTGCAGCATAGAAAGGGATACCGTCCCTGGCATTCACTGGATGGGCAACTTTTTGTGTTACGCCCAGAGGTGGAGTAGTGCAAAGGCATAGCATAAAAAGGAGTAACCAACCAGGCAAGAGTACTCGTTTTTGCCAGGATCTTTATTGGATAGTACTAAAGGGAATTTGTAATTAAGTAATGGACACCCTGCTTCAGTTTGATTATTACTTCATACTTAATTTATAAACTGGGTACCTATGAACATATTGTAAGTGTTGTTGTTTATAACAACTGCTAGGGCTGATAAGATGAGCTTCCATTTGAATGGGAAGAAAAGAGTATGCTCTAATGGCACAGGTGTTATTTGGGCCTGTGGTTCCAAATTCTTGAGTGTATTCCAAGTCAGGCGCTAGTTTTAGCTTTTTGATGATCTTCATGGAGATCACGTTACCTGGGAAGCCAGTGTCCAGGATGACCATTACTCGGACTTTTTTAATGACTACTTTAACCTTGGTGAGTGTTCCTCCAAAGTTAAGTGACAAAGCTAAGACCTCCTTGAGCTGGAAATTGGAGGTTAGATTTCGAGCAGTCTCAGGGTACATATCTAAAATGGAGTTCATAGTATGGACCCTCTGAAAAGGTCAAATCAAGATTATTAGAATTGATCGCCAACACTTGTGGTGTCATCGACTCTTGGACACCCTAGAATTTGGCTGAGGTACGTTTCCTCAGGTTTGGTGGTCTCATCTACTCCTCCAGCGTTCAAATAATCAGTAACCTCCACTTCCGTGGGTACTCCCAATATATAGTATCAACTTCAGCTTACCCCCTCAGATTCGTCCCAAGGGGTATTCTCAGCCACTGGCAAGGCTGCAATTGAGGTAGGGGAGACGGCCACATGAGGTAGGGTAGCTATCTTCTGACCATACATCTTTTCAGCAAGTCCTTTATTGTTATAGGGTTACCCTTAGGGTGCGCAACTACCAGCTTGGCTGGAGGGAAAGGCATAGAGGCTTAGTAAGCTTGTGGAGGAGCATAGTATTAACTACTTTACAAGTCTCTGATTTAAACGAGGACGTAATATCTGGTTTGAGTCGCACTGAGGAAGCAGGTTTCACTGGGAGGATAGGCACAGGTGGGCTCACCCCCAACTGTTTTTCATGGGAGAGCTCTTCAACGGTTAGAACTAAAGGTTTCACCTCAGCTTCATTTGTTGTTACACAAGAATGGAAATTGGCAACTTCTAACAGAGACTCCTTTATATCTCAGATGTCTTTAAAGTGTCGTTTCACTGTAATGATATGCCTTGAGAGAGAGGGTTGAGAAGCTAGCTCAGTTAGCATGGCTGCGATAGCATCATCCAGGGTTAGCATGTTAGACGCTGACAACCTTTGCACATTGAGGTAAAATCGCTCAGCAAAGGCAGTGGCCAGTTCGCCCTCATACGTGATAAGGCGCATAAAGGCCAGTTTATCTCTGTTAAGGCTCTTCTTTGAACCAAATTCTGCTAAGAGAGCCTCTTTCACCTCTTCACGGGTAAGCAGAGTGTCCATATAAAGAACTATCATCTCTTGTGCCAAGAAACTTAAGCAAGGAAGGATGTATTGAACTTTTTGCTTATCCGCTACGCCAAGCATGGCAGCTTCATAAACATAAAAAGAGTAAGCAATGATCCCTTCACCTGGGGTTTATCTATCTTTAAAAATGGTTTTAATGAGCGCTGCTCAAGCTCTTTGAGAAACGATAAAGCACTGGCAAGTTGCTTTTCCAGGGCAAATATTCTTATTTTAGTTGAAAAGGGGAAGCGTTGGAGGGTTACTTACTTTGAAAGCCTCTTTTTTTAATTTGTTTAGTTTTATTTTACAGGGTGACCCTGTAGTGAGCACCAGTTTGTAAAAATTCAGCTAGTGGTGTGCTCTCTGGTGCTAAACGCCGCTGGATTCCACAACGGTTTTATAACTTAAAGTTAAGATAATTAATAAGATAAAAAGCTGAGATTTTATGTAATATTAGTGCAATTGTGGGAAGAGAAAAAAACAAACTCTCTCAATATCTGACCAGTCAGTATTTAGACTGCATTGAGGGTTGAAGGAATTCAATAGTAAGTCTTGAAAAGCTTGTTACCATAGGAAAAAGGAAATATGCGAATTCAGCCTATTGAAGCTCAAAAACTCGCTTCACTTTGGCTGAACAAAGGATGGGAAATTAACTTTTGGCAATATGTACCCATGGGGTAACAGACTAAAAAATCTCAGCCAATCCCCTTTAGCTAAAATTATTTCACCTTGTGGTCCTCACTACACCTATAAAAGAGGGTGGTCCCACTTAGGTGTTTAAAGGGAATTAGACGTGGGAGGGGAGAAACCGCAAATGGACTCCTCAGGTTCCCTCAAATGTTTGGGCAATTTGACTGCCCAACTTCATGCTAATTGCCTAAATTAGTATTCGTATCAGTGTTCCCTTAAATTGTGGGGTTCCACTGAGAATCATCCAGGATCTTTTGGTCAATAAAATTGTTAGTATTATTCAATTCATATTAGTATTGCAAACTTGCAAATGTCCAACATTTCCCATTTTTGGCTGATTTCAACCCAAAACATTTCTATTTTGAAGTTGGGAGGGCAAATGTCGGACAGAGGGGTACAATGCCATCATAGTGTGGTGGACCATTTCACTAAGCTCGCCTATTTTTCCTATGCCATTACACAGTGATGTCCGCTCAAATGGCTTAAATGTTTGTTTCACATTTTTTCTTTACCATGGTAATTTAAGGGGATTATTGGTGATTGTGGACCTCAGTACACATATGTATTTTGGGAAGAGTTATTCAATACTCTTTAAAAATTGTCCGTTCACTCTGCTGCCTTCCACGCACAATCAGATGAGCAGACAAAACGAGTGAATCAATGCTTGGAGCAATTTTCATTCTTGGGTGGCTGCTTTTAAACATATTGGGTCTTACTTCCCTTTAAAACAATTCACCTACATAAACGCCAAACATTTTTCTATTAAGTGTTCTCCTTTATTTTTTAACTATAACTTTAACTCGCATTTAATTTTACTTAGTTGTGGGTTAAGGTGGAAGTATTGAAGGACTTCACTTTGATTAAAAAAAAAGTAGATAAGGTGGTAAATAAACTTGGTATGTGACATGAAGGTCTACAATTAGAACTCAGATGGTAAGAGAAGGGTCAAGCGTTGATATATAGAAGGGGATCTTGTGATGCTCAATGTCAATAGTATCCATTTAATAAGTTGGAGCCAAAGAGGTTTATCTTACCAAGTGTTTAGAAAGTGGTTATGCCTCCTAACAGCTTTATTTTCCCGCTGAATTTCTGCATCTTTGCACCCTTTCTTGATAGTAAAATGACTCTTTTTGAGAGTTTTCTCCTGAGACCCCATCGTCAAATTTTGTAGTTGGGGCACCTGAGTGGGAAGTAAAGGATATTATAACCTCCCTTTGATCTAAAGGAAGGCTTAATTACCTCTTATCATGGAAAGTTTTGATGCAGCATAAGATTGCTGGGCTCCAGCCTGCATTGTTCACAAGCTCAGGACCTGATTGATAGGTTTCATAGCCAATTCCTAATGCCACTGGTCCTAAGCTCACCTCTGTGAATGCAGTTATGATGTTACCCCAGAAATAAGAACTTCTCTCAGGACAAGAACCCTGGAGTGGGGTGGAGCCACAAAAATAGTGGGAAATGTCATGTCTTATGACATGATTATAAAATGATCAAAAAAAATAAAGGGAATTAGCTAGGTCAAAGGATCTGTTATAAATTCTGTGAAATTGTTGAGATATGTCATAAAGTTTTTGTGCAAGGTCAAGCCCACTGAGCAATGTATGGATGATACGGAGATTGTTGGCCCGTGAAACAATGTAAAGATAGTAATAAAATATGAATTAATCACTCCAGTCACACCACCTTATTTTTTATTATAAAACATCAAATTCCTTCTTCTTTGTTCACTTCTTTCTCATAACAATCCTCCTCCTTGAATTCTCTGGTATCGCTTTTATCTCAGCAACTTTAGCAACACTGACCCTTTTGCTTAGACTATTTGTTCCGCTGTATTCTTATTGGCTCTAGCATAATTTTCATTTCTAAATTCACTATCTCCTAGTTCAAGGCGATTTACCAATAATTTGTCATTTATTAAACTCCTAATCGAATTAAATTTGCAAGCAATCCAATAACCATCTATTCTAACCCAATATCATCTCATACTAGGGCGTTCAAATAACTGTAATTCAGAATCATGAAGGCAGATTCTGACCATTATGCCGTAATGACTTAGGGCTTATTGTCCAATCATATCAGAATCACGACATTACTCCTCCCTTGACTGGACAATAAGGCTCTTATTGCTTATATTCTCTGAAGAATATAATGCACTTAGTTGATATTTAAATGCTATTGAGGTCCTTGGTAGTATAGGCGTCAACACCTGTTTTCTCAATAACTTCAAATGGATCAATCCAGATAATAGACATTTTTTCTGCCCAAATCCATGTTAATTATGGAATAGAACTTTGTCCCCACCTTTATATAGGGCTACCCACTATGCCATACCTGATTGGCAGCCTGTTTCTTTATCTTCTTGGCTAAGCTGAATAAGTATGCTTCAGTTTGCTTCTTGATCAGCGTATTCGTTAGTTTTGTTAAGTAGCGTTAAGGATCTATTCCTCTGGTATCTTCTACGCAGGCATAGATTAATGCTGGTAGAGCTGGATGCCACCCATATAGTAACTAGAAAGGACTCTTCCATTGCCAAGTGAAAAATGATGTTGTAAGAGAGGTCATCAGTGGAAAGGAGGGTACTCCAATTAGAGGGTCTGTCTGTTACCAGCTTCTGGAGTATATTCAGCAGTGTCCTATTGACCCATTTGACCATACTATTGGATTATGGATGATAAGGGCATTAGAGCACGTGGATGGCTATAAGTCATAGAGCTTAGGTAAGATATGCAAGGTGAAGTTGGTCCCATTGTCAGTAAGGATGAACTGAGGATAACCATGTTGCTAAATCATACACTCCATCACAAACTTAGCCACAGTGACCGTCCCCAGATCGCGTATTTCCTATGCCTCCACCCACCTGGTCAAGTGGTCAAGTGCCACCAGAATATACTTGTACCTGTGATTTCAGTCATCAGAGGCCCCACCACATCAACAGAAACCGTATGGTAAACAAAATGTGGTTTCACTAACTGGTATGAAGACATTCAGCGGAATGGCTTCTCCACTTCACACTGGTGGCAGCAGGAGATTGTTTTGAGCACATCAAATTGCATATTTTCCCACTAGTACCGCAGTCATAACATTTCCAGGGTTTTGCGTACTCCACCATGACCAACTGCTTGGTGTGCGCTCATAATAATAGTTGCGCAGAAGGTTTTAGGATATTCATGGTAGTGTCCACTATCCGCTTGTAGATCTCATCATTTTCTAAAACGTTTTGGCCCTTATTCCATCTAGTACCTTGATGACTTAAGAGAGGTTTTTACCTTATTTCCCACTGAGCATCTTGTCAAACATTACATTGCTGTGATCCACCATAATGGCGATGGTTGGACATCATGTTAAGCAATCTGCGTTTTGGTGTTTTACTTTGGGTTGGTGAAGGATTTCAAAATCATAATTCTGCAGCTTAAGAGCCCATTGAGCTAGACGTCCCTCAAACTCTCTGAGTTTCTGCAACCAGCGTAACAACTCATGATCCTTTATAATATTAAACTTTTTCCTATGCAAATAGACCCTGAATTTTTTGTATGCATATATCATCGCTAAACACTCCCACTCAGTCAGTGTATTTGTATTCGTGGCAAATCAAATAACAACTGCAGTATGCAACCAGAAGCTCTTTATTTTGTTGTGATAGAACTGCCACAACAGTGTAAAGAGACGCATCTATCTGAACAGTGAACACTATTTAAAATTTGGATAATGTAGCACTGACGTGCTGGTTAATGCCATATGAAGTGTATTAAAGGATCATTGGCGTCATTCCACAATTCAAACGCAGCATTCTTTTTTGGTAACTCAAACAGCGGTTCTCCAATACAGTTGAAGTTGGGGATAAGCGTCAGTAGTAACTGACCATCTTCAAAAATACCTGTACATCACGTTTACTGCTCAGCAGTGCCATTTTCTGAATAGATCCACTTTGTCCAGTTGAGAGTTGTAGACCCTTATAGTCTACTACAAACTCTTTGTACTCTAACTGCTCTTTGAATAATTGACATTTGCGAGGCTTAATCTTAATGTTGAATCCTTAAGCCAGTGGAATACCTTTTACAGATGGTTAAGTTGCTTAGAAAACATACACAAAATTACACTGATATTGTCAAGGTACACGATGAACGCACAACAGCTTTAAGTCACCAAGGATGGTATCCATAGCCCGTTAAAATATGGCCAGGGTGTTACACAACCCTGTGGAATATGGGTTGGCTGAAAGAGCCCTTTGGACGTGATAATGGAATATTTCACCTGTTCCGCCATGTGCAACTTGATTTGCCAGTAGCCCAATATCGAATCCATTGCCAAGAAGTAACAAGCTCTTCCTAACTTATTCAGAGCAAAGTCAATATGTAGTTAAAGATATGAGTCCTTCTTGGTGATGCTTTTAAGATTCCAATAGACTATTACTACCTGGTCGGTGCCATCCTTTTTTACAATAAGAACATGCAAATCCCGCGGACTTTTTGATGGTTTGAGCATCCCTTGCTCCAGAAGCTTTGTCAATTTCTTCAGTTATTACTTCATCAGTTGCCCTCAATCAGTGGATTGGACGCGACCTGATGGGGGAATGATCCCCAATGTCATAATGATGGACCACCCCCCTAGCTCACCCTAAATTGTGGTCATCAACAGCAAATTATCCTTATATTTTTCTAATAAAGATTCTCCCAATACTTCTGTTCTTCCATTAAACCGACTAAGTTTTCATGAAGAATCACCATCATTACTCTAGGATGCAAATTGACTGGTAAACAAACTCATTCAGTGACCCAAACTTGTGAACCTGAAAAATTCCACAACAGGGGTCAAGTGTATGTATGCCACTATTTGATGCCGGTGGATTTGCATTAGTTCCATTTGTAGATTTGCTAGTAAAACCTTTATCTCACTATGGCTGAGAAGTATTATGCCTTGATTAACGCAGGTTTCAAGATGAACTTGATAATAAGTACCACTAACTTCTTCATATAGTACTTCTGGCGCTTCTACCACCAATTTGGTGTTCACTATTACTTGTTGACCGGAGGGGATGGACATCGCCTTAGCTGCTCTGAGAGGCAGCCCTTGGTCTTTGTAAATCTGGTAGGGAAGGGCCCAGGTCTTTCCCTTTAGCCGATGGTTTCAAACTAGAATCACCCCATCACTGTATGCCAGGTTGATATGACCCATATGCACTGGATCCTTCAGCACTCCGCTATAGTTGAAGTAAATTGGGGATATGTGTTCCAGAATCTCTAAGGTCTCCGCTGACATAGCAATAACAGCGCAGATGTCACATAAAAGTGGTTTAATTAACAGGTCAAAGTTATCGTTTGGTAACACTATCACCTGGGCTACAATGACAATCAACCCAAACTGCAAGGTAGCGCGCTGTACGCTCCCTCAGAGACCATGCTTTCAGTTCCCACAGTCCCATACACCATTCGATGTTCCATGTCAATCTTTAATGTCAACTTCACCACCACTTTTTAAAAATATATTAACGGGAGCGCCCAAATTAATTATAATGCAGACTTGGATTTTTTACTACAATGTCACAGTATGTACACTCAGAGTAGGATGAATTCTGATTGTTTAAACGTGGACATCTAACGAATCTCTTTTCCCCATGAAGCTCATAATACCCTTTCCGACTTTAGGGTATTCTTCAACAGAAAATGTTTACAGGGAGGGCAGCGTTTATCCCTTTTAAGAGAGGAACGTCAAAGGCGGATCTGACTCCTCTGTATAAATTTGGCCAATCATTTGACTAGCATAAGGCTTTGGTTTCTCCTGGGGTCCTTCTTCCGCCATTTCCTTAATTTGCGCTCATGTCAGTATATTTACCCCTCCAACTGGCTGCTGATCTAGGAATGCGTCGTTGTACTGAGGAACTTCCACTTAATGTACGGGGATATATACAGGTGGGTTGTTTTGGGTTGGGACAGCGGAGGTAGAGAATCCCATATCTACTCCATTCTAACTTTTCACTGATTGTACTGATCCTGTGGTAGGTAATGAATATGATGATTGTGTCAACCTCTTTCCAGGTGCCCAGAGCGACCTCTCTCAAAACAATTGACCCCATAGGGACTGCGTCCTTGATTGTTGCAATATGGGCCACACCAAAAGTTAAACTGGGGATGACCGGTGTAAATAGGTCCCACCTGATAGTTGAACTACTGATGGCAACTTGGTTGGGAGCGAGGCACATAGTAATAATAAGTCCAGGGGTTACTAGACGGACTCTGAACAGGGCGGTGTAATTCCCCTTTGTAAGAAAGTCCAGCAGCAAAAGTGGTAAGTTTTCAATCTGTATTATGTGGAGGAAAGGTGGCAGATAGACAGCGTTAAATATAAACAATTTTAAACAATGGTACGATGCCCTCTAAATATGGAGCCATGATGTTGTAAAGATTGTAGTATGGATTTACTATGGAGGTCATTGCTAGGCATACTTCAATATGGATTAAGTCCCTGCCCTGATTAACACTTGAGCTTTTGCTGTAAATAATCAGCAAATGTGGTGAGGGCCTCACTTTGTTTAAACCCAATGGTTAAGAACTCAGCCTTCTACTGCAACATCTTTTCATTACCCTTAAACAACCGCAGCACAGTATCCTTCACTTCATGGTATGTAACAGAACAGTTTAGGTGATAGCTATAAACTTTGTCAGCGCCTTTAACATACAAGGTGGATATTAACGATTTTGCTTTCACCTAATCTGAAGCTTCTTCTGCTGCAAACTCATTTCACTTAAAGAACCCATGGAGGTTCCAATTGCGATCAAATGGAGGCAGCTTATCAATACAAACCTCCTTAAGAAAATCATCCTGCCTTTTGAGCATAGCGTCTAAGGCAACTCTAAGATCTGCATATACAGCTGGCCTAGTGTACCGGAAGTATTCTCCATTAGTACAGGCCTGATGCAACATAGTTGGCACCTGGAATTTTTATTTTATTTTTTGTGTTGATCAATGGTTCCTTGTAGTGAGCATTACAGTTATAAATATGGCAGAATTGTTGAGATATGTTGTAAGGTTTTTGCGCAGTGTTGAGCCCACTTAGCAATGGATGGATGAGTTGAAGATTGTTGGACATCAAAACAACGTAAAGATTATAATATTATATGAAGAAATTGCTCAGTCACATTACTTTATTTTTATTATAAAACAGCATATTCCTTCTGTTCTGCAACTTCTTTTTATAATAATCCTCCTAATTCAATCTCTGGTATCACTTATATCTCAGAAAATTTTGGTTGACACTGACCCCTTTTCTAGAGTATTTGTTCCACAATATTTTTTAATAGTTCTGGCAGAGTCTTTATTCATTAAAACCATGATCGCCTAGTTTGAGGTAATTTACCAGTTATTCATCATGCATCAGCATCTCTTAATCGCCTTATTTGAAAGCAATCCAATAACCATCCTTTCTAATCCAATATTGCCTCGTTCTTATGCGCTTATATAATCATAATTCAGTTTCATGATTGGTGGATTCTACCCGTTTTGCCGTGATGACTTAGGGCTTATCATCCAGTTATATCAATATTATGACAGGGCTAAGTTAGCCCCCTCCTTGAAGTCAGACACATTTTTCTAAACGCATAATTAAGGCCAAGCAGGCCCAGGTTGTCTCAAAAAATCGTTTGATGAGGTCCAGAGTATTATATCAATGGTTCTAAAATCATCAGCTGCAGTTATATGAGGATGAGTCATTATGTTTGCTTTCTAATTGGGGATTGGATTCTTTCAAAATTTATATCACCAAAAATGTTAAATTTAGATGGTGTTAAAAATTGAGTTCATACATACTTGAGGTATTGAGCTTCTATGGATAGTATTGTTAAATGGATAAAATTGATTACAAGACTACCAATTAGATCCAGCCATTGTTAATTTCTCTTAACAGTGTTTCACCGCCAAATATTTCTGTTGGTTGTCTCTCTTCTTTTGAATAAAGGCTGTTTTTATATATTTAAATATCATATGTTACCTTTTGGTGCCCTCATAATTACCTCCTCATTGAGGCTTTCTAAAGTTTAATTGTATGCTATGAAGGGGCTAGCACCATAATTGGTGTTTTTAATATGATTCTATTATCAGTATATTCTTTAGGAGTTAGAGACACTCTTATTACACCCCAGACCTTGGTTCATGCTCCAACCTCACAAGGGATATCCAACCATTCTCAAAATAAAGTGCTAATCGCTTTCAAAAGCATTACACCCATGGAGTCCTGGTAGCACAACCGCAAGAAACCACACTTGCCTACTTGTGGGCAACATGCCCAATAGACATCCAGGCACCCTTTTTATCTTGGTAAACCTGAAGTTTCCGATGGTGTCCTCTTACCAACACAAGGCGATTCCACAGGTCAAAAAGTAATGCTACAAAAATCTGATCACCAAAAAACCTCAACCACATACTCCCATCAACTGAACCCATCTATGAACTTACTTTGGCCACTTTATCCTATGCTCGTGAGGCAGCAATGCCTTCCCAGCTTCTCAAAAACCCTTATGATCATGACAAGTTATCCTTTAGCATAGATAACAGATCTTGCATGAGTGCTATGAATGGCCTAAATAAACTCAAATTTTCTGAATTCTTGTTTACTGTGGATATTATAGTTGAATTGATACTTGTTGTAACTATGCATTGGTGGATACTTATACTTCCGACAATTTTAGCAACCTCAAGGTGGTCTAGTACTTTGATCTAATGGTTACCACAGGGGACCTAGTCATAATCGTCACACCTTTTGATCACGATGTTCTTATATGAGCTGCTACACTTCTTGGCCCGCAAACACTGCTTCTATGCTAACTTATTATCAATTCCTGACCTACTCTAGCCCATGATCCTAGGCATAGGTTAATGTTGGTTACAGTAGGTACCCATCAACCTTGAGAAGAACATCCTCGCCTTCACATCCTTCTACCAAAAGGTTAAGATCCCTCTGCTATCTAACCTGATGGAAGATAATCTTCTTTGACCACCATGAAATACCCCTCCTCCAAAGCTATAGCTGGATTTCCCACCAAGCCTCAAACAATCAAGCCCCATAAAGAGATCTTTAATAATTGGGTCCAACAAATGCCACCCACTCTGAGTTTGATCTATATTTTTCTTGAAGGTAGGTTTCATCAAGATCAATTTGTTCCATATACCCCCTACACTGCAGCCAAGTAACAAGCCCTGAAAACATGGATTAATGAGATGCTAGACAAGAGATGGCTAATTAAAAACATCGGCGGTATTGTCTCTATTGCTTTTCAGCCAGAATCAGATAGTTTATGTGTCAATATATAGACTATAACTCTCAGAATAACAGTTCTCTTGACTGAAGACAAAGTTAAAAATGGGCTCAAAGCTTAAATTAGTGGAGAGGTCAAAAACAAAAGTTGGGGAAAAATAGACTACTTTACTGAGTTTAAAAAATGTTGATATCTATGGGATTTGTGAGGGCTTTGTGCCTCAGGGACCTTTGTGGCCCCATATGATCATGACCTTTTATTGTCTTTTGGATTGACTGCCTGGTCAGTGCCCTCATTTTTCTGCATCGTCATCATGACCGCAGTGATGGGGTCACGCCTCTCAAGGTTCAGAAATCAGGTATGAGATTACTGCAGGATTTTCTATAGATTCTCATTCATGTGATGCTTCCTGATTGAATCTTGTATCTTAGGTGCCTCTAGGGTAAGGTTCCATTTGTGCAAGCTTGAAAGTCACTATTTTAAGGCTTGATTCAGGAGTAGAGATTTTGACTTGCTCATCATGTCAAATCCCATCAACGCCCCTCTCAAGTTCCTGTCAGAGGGGGGATAGGGCTTAAGGAATCATCCATAACTCTTTTTACCACTGTTTCCAGATTGACGTTGGCAATAGAGTAATCTGAATTCAAATTATGGATGACCTTATAAGTTCCAGAACAAAGAAGTTGAGCTTGCTTTGTTGACCTTCAGTTTGATAGTGATAAATGAGAATGAGTTCACCTAAGTGAAATGTGGCTAAGGAGGTTCAAGTAAATTTAAATTAAGATGTCTCACTTCCTGATGATAAAATTTTCTATAAGTGGCAAGGGTTTATAGCCGGAAAATTTCATCAGCTAAGGACCTTATAGTTGATCAGAGTTCACAGGTAAAATGGTATTGAGAAGAGGCTTTACCTACGTAGACTAGGAGCATGCCCTTATAGAGCTTCAAAGGAGGACATCTTAATAATATAATGGTAGTTTATTTTGTAAGCAAGAAAGGCGCTGGGAAATTAATGATTCTAATGAGTAGGTCAAAGGCAGCCATCTCTCAAAGGATGAAGATGAGTGTTCCATTAGCATGTTCCACTGCCTAATTGGTCAATGGGTTGTAAGGGGAGGTGAACCTCTGGTTAGTTCCAAAAATCAGGCTAGTTATGGGACTACTTACATGTTGAACTACAGCCCATTGTCAAAATGTAAATTTTGTGGGTATCTATGCTAGTGAAAATGGGTCATATAAGGAATAAGGTCATCGCTTTTGCTGTGGCAGCAGGGACAGATATCTCTTTGACCCAATTGATCAAGTGGTCCATGGCTAAGAGGATATAGTTATTGCCATTAACCCTGTGGGAAGAGGGTCTACTAATTTGATGCCATAACATTAAAAGGACCTGATGGGGCAATTACAGTATGCTGATATCATGGACTGTCCCAATCATGAGATCAGCATGTCTTACACGCCTCCAGGACTTCTTGGATAATTTCTGCCGTTCAGTCCCATAGCGTCATTTCTTTAGCCACTTGTTAGTCTTCTTTACTGCCCTGTGTCCGCAGTTGTATGCCCTTCTAAGATAGAATCAGTTTGAGAAGTTGAGCAGATTTAAGGGAGCCATTTATTGAGATTCATAGACATCATTTCTTCCTTCATCTGAGTGTCTCAGGTCTTTTTTAAGAGCTCAGCTTGGATCTCAGGATTTTTACAACTCCCATCATTATGGCTACCAATAGATCATACAGTAAGTCCTCCTCAGGGGTCAAAGAAGCCAGCACTGGCATCCTAGAGAGACCATCAGCGTTCTGATGAATCGCTCCTGCACAATAGAATTTAGTGAAATCGTAGTTCTGCAAATTTAGGGCCCATATGGATAACCAGCCATCTGGGTCCTAAATTTGCTGCAGCCATTGGAGCAAGAAATGGCCAGTGATGATGGTGAAGTGGGTTTATAGTGGTAGGTCCAGAAATGCTTGATCACCAACAAAACAGCCGGGCACTCTTGCTCAGTAATTATATAGTTCCGTATGGTCTTACTCAGGGTCTTTTGAAGTAAGTCACAGGGTGATCGACCTGATTTTATCTTGCTGGGCTAGTATTTCCCTAATAGAGACATCACTTGCATTCATTAATAGCAAGAATGGGTCAATCAAAATGTAGATGAACAAAAATGGGTTTAGTACAAAGGGTGGTTCGCAACACATTAAATGCATGCTCTTGTTCAGGCTTCCACTCAAAAGGAACATTCTTTTTCAGGAGATTGAACAGGGGCTCAGCTAGGTTGACAAACCGAGGGGTGAACTGACAATTATAGCCCACCATGCCCAGGAATATCTGAATAATTCTAATACTCTGAGAGTGCAACATCTTCACAATGGTGTCAACTTTGTCTGAGATGGTTTGGATACCAACTTCCAAGGCCTTTTGTCTGATAAATCCATTTTTAATTTGAAGAAAGCTCTCTTTGATGGTTTGAGTCCTATTGAAGACTTTTTAAGATTATTGAAGACTTCCTAGAGCTTTCAAATGACCGTTGAAAGGGTTTAAAAAGATGGTGATATTGTTAAGGTATGTGAGAAAAAATATAGCTTCAAGTCCCTTATGATCCCATCCATGGCGCGTTAAAAGGTGGTTGGCATGTTACAAAGAACTTGGGGCACTCTCGTGGGATTTTATAACCCCTTGTTGGCTATGGCGCACAATTGGCTCAGTCTTCAGGGGCAAGATCCACCCGCCAATATACAAAGCGAGATCCATTGCAGATAAAGTATTGCAACCTGACAAATAAGAAGAGAGCTTTTCGATTTGGGGCAAGAAGTAGGTATCTTTATTGGTAATGGAATTAATCTGGTATTAGTCCATCACCACATGATGGCTGCCATCCTTCTTACGAACTAACAGGAGGGGGAGGCCCAAGGGCTTCGTGAAGGCACTAATAGCCCAGCTTCTAGTAATTGCTTGAGCTCTAACGTCACCTAAGCTTCTTCAACCTTACTTATTTTGGTAAGGCTGGGACTAAAGGGGGAGCGTCCTCAGTATCCACATGATGAAGAGCTCCAATTATTTTTCTGAATCATTGGTAGAGGTTGAGAAGAGTTCTATTACTCATTCAATACTTCCCTAACCTGGCCTTGTTCATCAGTGTGCTCTTTTCCAATTAAAATGTCAGTTAGAGTCATTGATAGGGGCGTTTCCAAACAGAATACCTTAGACTTTATGAAGCTTAAGACATCATCAACAGTCTCTACCAGCAGGAGGCAAACATAAGCAGCTGGAGGTTAGGGACCACTACTTTAGGTTTGTCAGTAAGGTTAACCTTCAACACCGTTAAGGATCCAGTATAGGTGGGATCTAGAATCCTTGACAGGTTGAGACCTCCTTGATTGACAGTTTATTTAGACCTTGGATCTCCAGCAGTTATCCAAAGGGAATGTTGGCGTGAAACAGGGTGCTAACAATGACCTGGGACTTTGTTGGTATTAGGGTCGTTTTAGGCAAATAACCTGACATTCCTTCAAGGCCATCAATTGCAGGTGGGGCATCTATATGTGAGAGCTTTTCACGTAATACATGAGTCAGTCAATTTGGCCTTCACTTTCTTAAATGACAAGGCTGAGATTTTCTCTGTTTTGCATTGCAAGAGGTCTCAAAAGCCAGGGGGACCTTATGTCCCATCAGGGATATATATTCTTCATCATAATACATTACTGCATAGTAGTTCCAGAAAAAAAGAGTCCTTAGGAGAAGATCATAGATTGAGTATTCTAATGCAATTGCGGGGTATTCACAGAAAGTTCCCAAAGCGGATAGGTAAGGAAGTTTAGGCCCCACTAGACTGAGTACACTGCTTTCCACCAATGCCATATTCTATGTAATGCAGCAAGTCTGGAGCAATTTTGATGCATTTTATCTGTTTGGATGAAATGAAATTCATGAGGGACTATTTATAAATGGCGTGGACTAAGATTTTATAAACCAAAAAATGATGCTTTAACCTTTCTCCCATACTTCAGAGGTATTGTGAGAAACATAGAAGAAATAGCAGGAGAAGACTGAGCAGTATCAGATTCTTTTATTATCGAAGGGTATAAAAACTTTTTTAGGTATGATAACTCCAGGGTTACTTTTTAAGTCACTGATTGTTATTGAGGCGATACAGAGATATCAGCATGGAAAGCTTCATCCTTCATGCTGATGGTCCTTTTCTCGCCTTTTAGGCGAGACTTTTCCAACAAGTCTTGGCGCCATGATGGAATCTATTGCATTAAGTGAATTAAGGTTGAAGATTTTTCTAGTTTTGACAACGTAAACCCAAGGATGGTTAAAGGAGTTAGAGGCAGTAGCCTTGAGATGCAGAGTCAACGCAGGTATCACTTTAAGCCCTTCCTGAATTTAAAATGCAAGTAAAACTATTTCTCTGGACGATCATATGCATTTGAACCTTGGGATAAGATCTCAACGCGGACATGACAACACACATGTCGTCATGAAGATAATACAGTTAATAATTACTAAGGACTGTGCCTGGGCGTAAATTGGCTGATGAACTCCAAAATCTTTCCCTTTGTTCAGGCGGATACCCATGAACACTTGCCTTTAATTGGTCAGGGTTTGGCTGCATTTAAATTCCTGGATTAAGGCGATATGGACCTTATCTTATGTGTGGCATCCTCTAAAGGGGAGTCATAATCTCCCAAGCAGTGCTATTCACGCAAGAATGTGCTTCAACTTCTGACGGTCAGTAGCCTCTTCCATGGAATTTTCATAGGCGTATAGAAAGGAGGCAATGATTTGCTAGCTGTAGTAAATTTTTTAAAACTAGAATTAAATTAATTGTAATAAGAATGGAAAATTTATTGATAACAGGAGTCATTGCAGGATCAGAAATTTTAGTTTCCAGATAGCCGCAAGGAGCTTGTTGATCCAGCTGACATCTCAAACCTTTGAGGTCCTCTTGAATAATTCCCAAAGTTCAGTTTATGGAGTTAATGGAGGCTTTATGAGAAACTTGCTCCTTTAAGGCTTGAAAGTTGACGCATTAAAGAATAAGCTGGCTCTCTAAATTATTCAAGCATATATCAAACCTTCAACTGGTTTGCTAAAGCTAGAATATACAATTATTGGTGAGTTTGTTAAAAGTTCTAAGATTTTCCATCTCATCTGAAAAGGCTTCAATTGAGGCCTGAGGGACAAGAGGGAAAATATCCACAAAGAGCTTACACTCCTGTGCCACACTTCAGATTTGATACTATAAGACGGCAAGGACTTGTATATTCTTTTTTCCAAGAGTCATCAGAATCGCCAGGAGTAGGAGCTGCGGGACTAGAGAGCCCTTGAAGCCCATGATGACCTTCTGGCCCCCTAGGACCCTCAGGTCCCTTACTCCTGGAGGTGATGTCATGAGAGGCTAGCTCCTAGTAATGCTGCTGGAGGGTCCGCACCAGGTCCATGACTTTTTGAGGTTTTAATTCCAGGAAGCTTCAAGGAGTTGTATATTCTGACGAAGCTGATCCTCAAGGTAGCTGAAAATTCCGCTATCTAACTCCACAAGTTGGTTGTAGGCTTTGTTGATTAACTGACGATTATCAATAATAGTTTCCTGATTGTTGTGGATGAAGGAGGAGGCCGCAATCTAGAAATTGACAATATGGAGTGTAAGGTTTTTGTAAGCTTTAGTTGTTGGGAGACTTCATGGTGGTGCAACTTGACTATTTTTAAAAGGTTATGTATGGCAGGATGAACGAAATATGGAGGTAGCGCTTGTTATTAAAGTTAACTCTCCTGATGGAAATATAGCTGAGGTATATTAGTCACCATCATGGAAGGCACCAGAGAAGCGTGGGAGCAACTGGGGCGACTTCCAACAGAATAGATGCCATTAGTAATTGTTGATAGTATTGTTAAGTTTCTCATAGTGAAGTTGATACTGATCGCTGTCAATGTAAGGTAGAGTAAACTGACATGTGGCCAAAAACTCTAAACTCGCAGGCTGCATGGGCGATACTTTTTATTTTGGGGTACTATTCGATTGAGTGACACTTCTTGACTGATTGGCAGGTTGGCTTTATTGACTGCTATTATTCTTTACTATTTTTTGATAGACGTTTTCCTTTAGAAATCTCAGAGCCCCCTGGTGTGAGCATAGCTTTTCTCAGCATAACAGTTCTCTTTAATGATGCCAAAATTTGAAAGTGGGCTCAAAGCTGTAAACTATGGAGAGGTCAAAAAACTAAAAGTTGGGTCAAAGGTAAACTACTTTTTGAGTTAAATAGCGTTAATAGTTAAAGGACGTATGGAAATTAAGTACCTCATGGACCTTCGTAGCCCTGTATGATCAAGATCTTAAACTGCCTTCTGTATTGACTGCCTTGTCTGAGCCATCATGTTCTGCATTGTCCCCATAACTTCAGCGGTGGGGGTCGCGCCTCTCAAATGGCGGGAAGTGAGGGATGAGATTCATGAGGGCGTCTCCATTAATTCTTGGTAGCATGATGCTTCTTGATTTAATCTCATGTTGGTGCCTTCAGTGTAAGGTTTCATTCAAGCTGCCTTAAAAGTTGACTTGTTGAGTTTAGATTTAGGATTAGGGTTTCTTTTTTTTAGTACTAGATGGTCCCAACCCAAAGGATTAGGGATTCTGACTTACTCATTAGTTGAATCCCAAAAGCCACCTAACCAATGTTACCGTTCCTGACTTTTATTCATTACTACTTGAAGCTGCTATCTTTCAAGAAATTGCATTATCAAAGGTATTTTCAAAGTTATAACTGGTGAATGCATTACACACATTAAAGTGAAAGAAGGGAAAGAATGGTTAACAGCCACTTGAACATGCCGTGTTATCTACCAGTTTAAGGGCTTGACATTAAGCTTTAAAACGCTAGCACAATATTCCAGTGGGTGATTGTCCACACACTAGGAGACCTCTGCTTTACCCGCGCCATGGAATACATCAAAGACACCCTGATCAACTCCGCCACACTGAGCACAAAAATTTCTTCGTAGCAGTGTCCACCAATATCAGGATTTAAGATGATGAGCAAGCCAAAATCTCTTCTCCAAAATAAGCCTTGACAGATCACCTCTTTAAACCAGCATGAATGGAACCCCACCCTGAAGGCGCTCAACTGGAACTAATAAGGAAGCATCATTCGTATTAATGTTAATTAAAACATCCTCAGGAATCCCTTTTTCCTGCTTCCAAAAACACGAGATGCGCTGCCCCCTCCCCCCTCTGAAGTCATGAGGACAATGCAGTATAATGAGGGCACTAGCCAGGAGGTTGATCCAGAAGGCAGTATTTCCTGTTCTATGAGGTCACCCAGGTCCCTGAGGCACTATGCCCCCACACGCCATATAAATAATGACATTTTATAGCATAAAAAGTAGTCAATACTCGCTCCATCTTTTCGTTCATTTAACCTCCCACAAGTTTTTAGGTTCAAGCTCATTATTAAGCTTTGGCGACAGTCAAGAGAACTGTTACATTAAGAGAACTTGTGCTCACTACAGGGTGCTCAGAGCATTCTATAGTAAAACCGTCTATAATGAACAATGAAGATTACTAGCAGTCATGAAATTCAATATGATCAGTTGAGAAGCACCGCTCAATGAATTAGTATCTTGCAATATCAAGTACCCCCTTCAGCCTTAAAGCTTAAAATTTTAGGCTATGTCTAATTCTCTCTACCTTCATTTGACATTTTCAGTATTAATTCAGTAATAGAATCTTAACAATAATATCAAATCTAATAAATGGCATATACTTAAATAGTTCCCACTCCAGTCACTTCTGTGCCTCTTTGAAGCCTTCTACCTTTCAGGTTTCTATAATTTGCCTAACTACCAGTGAGAGAGCTGACCTTGGGAATTGAGCGCTACTTTCAGGATTTTGTTCAGCCTTCTATTTATCGCCTCATCAAGTTAGTTGGGTTGCACCATCATGAAGTCTACTGACAACAAGGGCTTACTAAATTTACACTCCTATGTTGTCAATTTCTATAATGAGGTCTTTCGTTGTCCATGACAACTGAGAGGCCATTAAAGATAACTGAAAATTAATAAACAAAGCCTGAGGCCAAATCGAGGTATTGGATAATGGGATTTCTGGCTACCTCAAAGAACAACTTCAACAGAATATCTAACTCCTCAAGCATGCTTGTTATCAGCGCCTTCACCAAGTTGAAGATCCGGTATGGACTCTACAACAATACTATCAGGAGCTGGACTCTCATGACTACACCCCTGGGAGTGAGAGGACCTGAAGAGCCCAAAGGTCTAAAGGTTCTGAGGGACCTAAATACCTGAAGGTCATCATAGGCCTCAAAGGCCCTCTGACCCTCACGGCACCTACTCCCAGAGACCCTGATGGCCCATGGCAAAAGGATGTTTTGGCAGCCCTAGCCACCTTAAATGATTAAATCTGGAATGTAGCCCAAGGATGTAAACTCTGAGTTGACGGCGTCTCCCTTGACCCTAGGATCTTATTTGAGACAATGTCAGAAAAAATGGATGATTTAAGTGCCTTCACCAAGCTTACCAATAATCACATTTCCCAGTTTGAAAAACCTGTTGAGGGTTCAAGACACATTTTGATTAGCTTTAAGTCAGATTCTTCTTCAGGGCGCCGATATTTAAGCCTTAAAGGAGCAGGTTGCTCACAAGGCTTCTATTTCTTCTCTCAAAAAACTGGGATAATATATAAGTGGACCTCAAGGCCCAATATTATAGTTGGATTAGCAGGGCCCTGCAACTATGTATAGAATAAGATCTCTAAGCCTTTATTAGTTCCTGGCATTTATTCCCACCCACTCCTCTTGTTAATATTTTAAACCTAGTTTTAGAGTGTTCATTTCTGGCCAGGAAAGCATAACAACCTTTCTAAATGCCTCTGAGAGTTCCATAGAAGAGGCTGTCAGACAATTGCCCACCCAGCTTCAAAATTATATTTTTTGGGGGGAAAAATTGGCCAAAAATGGGTAATGTCAGACATTTACAAGTCCTCAATGATAATGAGATTGATTTGAATATAAATAACGTTGATATCAGCCAAAAGACTCTGGCCAATTCTCGGTGAAACCCCACAAATTGGGGCAACACTATTATGGCTACTAATTGGGCAAATAGTGCCAATTTGGGAAGTCAAATTTCCTGACTCCGCGGGTAAACCTGGGGAGTCTATGAAGTTTCTCCTCCAGTCACATTTAGTTCAAAGCCAACACCAAAGCGGGGACCACCCCCATTTATAGGCTTGGGTGGGGGTCCCCCCGGGTGCAATAAATTTTGCTAAAGGAGATTGACTGAAATTAATTAAATTGTTACCCCATGGGTACATATTTCCTAAAATAAACTCACGATCAGTCATTCAGACATAGTGAAGCGACTTTTCTGAGCTTTGATAGTTTAAAATCCCAAATTACTTAATTCAAAAAGTCACAAGCTATCTGAACATTGAGCCTTAAAGCTTTAAATGCTTTAGTTGGTATATTAAGTGTATTCTCTCTTTTACCCCCACCTGGCGCCCAACAAACATCTATAAAGATTAACCCTTTTTAATACTTATTTGTTTCAATTATTTTCATATAAGTGGTGAGAAAAGCCCTTCACATTTATTGTTGGATTTAAACAAAAAGAACCAGCGAGCCTCCTTTCAAGCCAAAAATCCAACAAGTGGTGCTCACTACAGGGGAGCCTATACACAACAAAACCACTAAAAGCATGGAAATAGACCCTCAGCTAGCTTCCATTGAACTCCAACTAGCTAGTGCTCTGTCCCTCCTAAATGGCTCAAGCACTCACTACAATGGCCTGTTATAAGAAAACCCTCTCTGTGAGACAAGTTCATACCTGGTGAGGGCAGTACTGCCTCCTTCCGATAAGTTTATGAATCTGCGATGGAAGGAGAAACTGACAGGCAAAAACCCAGTACATTCAATCTTGCCTAAATCGAATTGCACAAGAAAGAATTGTCCTCACCATGGTCAACCTCATCACTTGGTCAGAGGGTAAGCAAGCGCTGCTTAATGAAATTAGTTCTAAACAAAGTTTGCAGTGACAAAAGCAGACCTTTATGTGGCTTGGTTTGCAAGAGGGAGAGTTGATCATCTCTTTTGTTAAGCGCTTCAATAATAAAGCATAACCTTTGTTGCTTGCCCAAATGCTCCCTCTCAATGATGCCGATGTGGCTATCTTGGCTGGCTTGGCATTTCATTTCTCCTTAACGATGCATCTCTCTTTCTGAAAAGCGCACTTTAAAACCTGTATGGAATATTAGGGAGGCTTTATTAACAGTTGCATATATCTATTGTGGGATCCACCAATGGATACCACAAATAATATATTGAAACGAGATATTTTACTTTTTATTAAAAGTATAAAATAACACTTATTTTGGCTTTTTATGTTTTTTATTAAACAGGCAGGGAAAAACCAGAAAAGGTCCCTTTGTCAATACTAGCTTTTCCTATTTAAACTAGTTCAAATTTTGAGCCCGTCGATATTAAAGACAAAAGAATGCAAAGCTCAGTCTTCTAAATTAGGGAATATAGGCTTTTGGTCTATCAGATCGAAGATAAATTTTTTTAGAGGTAAAACTGACCCATGCGGTAATGATTTGATGAATCATATCCAATCACCTGTGAGTAGAATCTTTTCACCTCACTGGTGGTCTGACTTGGATGGTAATGATTGGGTATTTCAGCAGTAGTCAGACTCAGAGGGTAATGATTGGCTAATGCTTACCCTATCATCCTTGAGTAAAATCTTTGCACCTCGATGGTGGTTAGACTCAGATGATAATGATTGGTTAACTCACACCCAATCATTGATGGGTAACATTCTCTTACCTTGCAGAGGTTCCGATCAATGCAATTTTATACTCCTCATATTTAACTGAGGAGTCAGAGTATTTCTATTATTAATATTTCCCATTTTAAGCCAATTTTTGTGATAAATCATATTATTCCAGTTGTTAGGATTCCACCGAGAATCCATTAGGGTTTTTTCACTGTGGGTATTCATATTGTAATATCCACATTATTATCTAAAAATTTGGCAGGTGATGGGCCAATTATAGTAGCAGAATCAGGAACACTAACTTCAACATTTTTTGTCTTAGATCGAAAAGTAGAATGTCCAACATCTATGAACTTGACCCTACACAAGGAGCTATGAGCCAAGCTTTCTACGCTGACCAATTTATCCTCTACTAGGGCTGTTTCCCTCTGGAAACCTGAACCTACGGATTTGCCATCACCGACTGTTTCCTCTTCCCATAATGATACTCAAATGGTAATGGATAAGAAAAGGCAGTGCTCCCATTCATCTACAGTTCAAATGACTCAGCTGGTGAAAGATGTCGCCCCTTTTCCTTTCTCATCTTTTTCTTCAGAGCGGCATTCCCAAGTGGTCCCAAACTGGCTCCTAAACCCAAACCCCTTTCTCAGGTTACAAAAGCTACACCTCGTGTTTCACAGTAGCACACAGCCAAAAAATGACCCAAAGATGTTAAAGTTAAAGCAACCACCTCCACGGTGCTATTCTCCTAAACCTATTATTAAGCTAACTATAGTCTTAAACCTGTCTCCCTGAGGCAAGCAAAGACCCCCTACTTGGAAAGTCAAAACTTGAGCTATGATAATTCCAACGTCTCCCTCAAAAGTTAATAGGGTGGAGGAGCAACCCTAGGACCTATCATCCCATAAGGGAAGTCCTGAACCTACCCCACCTCCTATGGGCTCCCTAACCTGCATTGATAACCCCTCTGATGACGAATCTGAATGGGGTGAAGAATATGTTGGTCATTACTTTTTGGAGCCCCAGGTGAAGTGGAGGTACCTGATTGCTTAAACCAAGAGAGAGTGAGTTGGGTTAAGATCCCTCGTCAAATTTAATTTTGGCAATTGATAAGTGGGCCTTCAAATTTTTGACACTGCCAGTGACGCTGACCAGCTCATTATCACATTTCTCTGATCAACGAAGTATGTTCATACCCTGCAGACCAACCAGAAGAAATATATTGTAATGGCCAAATGACTTGCCTCCACCTTTCATCTAAAAGAGGTCCTCTCTCCTCCCCCTCCTTGGGTGGCACTTTAGCTAAAGTGGAGGTCATCGTTTATTGAGTGCATGTTAAAGCTATCTTTGACACTTGATCTCCAGTGAATGTTGTGTCAACCAAGCTCAATAAGAAATTTAAGCTGTCCCATGACCTCGACTACACTCAAGAGTTTGGAACTGTGGGCCAAACAACACTGCCAAACATTTGCCTCCCTGGCAAAAGAATAAGAATGTTGTGGGGAAAATCAACAAAAAAGAGGAAATGTACATTTACAATTCCACAATAATAAAAAAATTAATTTTAATGATTGTAACGATTTAATCAGCCAAAAGTCCCTGGCCAATTTTTAGTGGAACCCACAATTTGGTGTAACACAATTTTGAATATTCCACGGGAAATTAAAATAAGATTGAGCATTGGTACTAATCCTACCACGCGGTGGGCCCTGGGATGTCCATCAAATGGTATTCCGCCAGCTAAAACCAGGTCCATTTAAGCATTGATGTGGGGACCACCCCCTTTTATAGGCGTGATGGGGTCCCCTAAGGTAAGATAATTTTCCTCCTATAGGGATTGGCTGAAGTTAATTAAATCATTACCTTACAGGTACATATTACCAAAAGTCAACTCCTTATCCATTTTTAGCCAAAGTGAAGCGAGTTTTCCAAGATTCAATAGGTTGGACTTGCATATTTCCTTATTTGGATTATAAAAAGCCATCCTAAACACAAAAACGAATTCCCTTCAACTCTCTATATCATTTATAAACTGAATGGTCAGATATCAAAAGGGTTCGTTTTTTACCCCTCAGATTTCCCTAGAAGCTTATAAAGCTTAAACATTTTAGTAATTATTGTTATTTTAAATAAAAGTGGTAGAAACCCCCCTCACCTTTAATTTTTTGGATTACACTGTCACCAAGCACCAGAAAGCCTTTACAATGCCAAAAATCCAACAAGTGGTGCTCACTACAGGGGAGCCCGTACACCACAATAAACAACCAAAATCAATGAAAATAAACCCTTGGATAGCCTCTATTGAACTCCAGCTAGCTAGTGCTTTTTCTAGTCTCAAAAGACTCGAGCAGCATTTATTGCAAGGCCCTTTATGGAACCTCCCCTGGTATCCATATACCTCCTTTTAACGACAAGTTTACCCCAGGCGATGGAAGTGTTTCCTCTTTCCTCTTCATGAATGAAATTGCTATGGAAGGGTCAATGGATCATCTTAAAATCAAGTACCTCCTTCCCAGCTTGAGTCATAGCACTTAAGAGATAATAGTTCCGCACATGGCCACCCTCAGCACCCAGGAGGAGGTGAAGCAAGCACTAGCTGATGAATTCGGCCCTAAAAAAGTTTAAGAAGGCAAAAACAGGTCTTTATGTGCCTTAGCCTACAACAGAGAAAATCCATTACTTCTTTTGCTGAACGCTTTTACAATAAAGCTCAACCTTTGTTGTTTGCTAATTGCTACCCCTAGACAATGCTATTGCGGCTAACTTATCTTGCGTGGCGTTCCATCTTTCATTTGCAATACATCTCTATTCCATAAAACGCTCATTTAAAAATGCGTACAAGATATTAAGGAAGCCTTGTTAAAGGTGGCTGATATCTATGAACTTTACCCAATGCAAGGGTCTCAGAACCAAGCTTCTACGCCGACCAATTTATTCTCTACTATGGCTGTCTCCTATGGAAACCTGCTCCTATGGAACTGGCATCAAAAATTCTTTTTCTTCCCATAACATAAAATCAGATTGTAATAGCTGTGAGTGGGTAGTGCTCTTCTTCGGCTTCAGCAAAAAATTCAAGTGGTGAAAGCAGTCATCCCTTCGCCCTACACCATCTATTTCTTCAGAGCTGCCATCCCAAGTGGTTTCAAAGCATGCTCTTCAGTCTAAAATCCCTTTTCAGGTACCAGTCTCTCCCACTGACTATGGGTTAAATGACCAGGTCACAAAGGTTAAACCGCCAGCTTCACTGAAGCACACAGTCATGGAATGACCCAAAGCTGGTAAAGTTGAAGCATCCACCTCCACGGCTCTATCCCCTTCAACCTCTCATTCAGCTAACTCTATTCTTAAACCTGCCTCCCTGAGGCAGAAAAACCCCCTACTTGGAAGGTCGAAACTTGAGCTATGATAATTCCAACGTCTCCCTCAAAAGTTAATAGGGTGGAGGAGCAACCCTAGGACCTATCATCCCATAAGGGAAGTCCTGAACCTACCCCACCTCCTATGGGCTCCCTAACCTGCATTGATAACCCCTCTGATGACGAATCTGAATGGGGTGAAGAATATGTTGGTCATTACTTTTTTGGAGCCCCAGGTGAAGTGGAGGTACCTGATTGCTTAAACCAAGAGAGAGTGAGTTGGGTTAAGATCCCTCGTCAAATTTAATTTTGGCAATTGATAAGTGGGCCTTCAAATTTTTGACACTGCCAGTGACGCTGACCAGCTCATTATCACATTTCTCTGATCAACGAAGTATGTTCATACCCTGCAGACCAACCAGAAGAAATATATTGTAATGGCCAAATGACTTGCCTCCACCTTTCATCTAAAAGAGGTCCTCTCTCCTCCCCCTCCTTGGGTGGCACTTTAGCTAAAGTGGAGGTCATCGTTTATTGAGTGCATGTTAAAGCTATCTTTGACACTTGATCTCCAGTGAATGTTGTGTCAACCAAGCTCAATAAGAAATTTAAGCTGGCCCATGACCTCGACTACACTCAAGAGTTTGGAACTGCAGGTCCAAACATTACCCGCACCATTGAGGCGTACTCTTCTCTGCCCATTCATTTTAAAAATCTTCTCCTGTCAGCTCCGGCAGTGGCTTTAACCAATGTTACCTACAATTTACTCATTGGAACCCAGTACATGCTCAAATATGAAAAGGTTACTAACTTGATGCAGGGCTATCTCTCCTTGCTTAACTATGAGGTTCCTCTAATTCTGACCAATGAAGAGCTTAACAAAAAAGATTATATATTGCACCATTGAGTTTTACTCTTCCTCCACAATAATACATTACACCATGGCAGTATGTCATACAAAAATGTTGCCTCCATCAGTGGACGCCCTTGAGGGTATCCCTTTCTATGCTTCAGAAGAAATAGCAATTAAAGCGGGTGAACAAAGGGTAGTTGACATGAAGATTACCCTACAAATTCCCCACAACTTCTTATTGCACCTAACTAGAATTGATGGTTTTAGTCCTTTGGAGCCCAGAGTTTTACCAGGCGTACTAGACCCTGCTTATCAATGACCTATCAGACTTTTGTTAAGCAATCTTTACAAGAAGGATTTGGTTGTAAAAAAGCATCAAGAGATCATAAGAGGCATGCTGATTCCCCTTGAGGAAATAGAACAAGCTCATGTATTAGCTTTATGGTATAATGGGGTTACCCGCTGACCAATCAAAATGTACCCTACCTTCTGTTCATATCTTCTATGAACTTACCCCAGCTGAGTTGTATAAAACTCTCTTTACTAGAGCTCTATAGCGACATCTTCTTTACCTCTGACACCAACTATGGGAACATGAAGGGTTGGACTCATACCAATGATGTTGGGGATGCTTTTCCCATCCGCTCCAAACCCTACCACAAATCCAAAGTTGATGATCTACAGATGTGGACGGAGCTCAAACAGCTACTGAACGCTAGTTTTTGGTGCCGTCATAAAGCTCTTGGTCATCCCTGCTCCTATTGATAAAGAAGAAAAATGGAGGTCATTGGGTAGTGATGGACTACCGTAAGCTGAATATCCTCACCAAGAAGGACAGCTACCCTACCCCCGCATTGATGACGCTTTGTCCCAACTCTCTGGGTCCAAGTTCTTCTCAGACATGGACTTGGCTAGCGGTTATTGGCAGATGGACCTTTCTCTACAGGATCAGATAAGTGCTCCCTTATCTGCAGTGAGAGTTTGTTTCAACCCACTTAACTACCTCAGGGGTTGTATAATGCGCCAGCAACTTTTCAGCGGGCGGTGGATCATATTCTTCAGGATCTCAAGATGAGCTGTGAAATTATTTAATTTGATGACATCACAGTACTTTCCTAGGCATTCAATGAGCACCTTACATTTAAAAGAAGTTTTTCAACGCTTGCAGTACTCTACCATTAGGATGAAGCCCTCCAAGTGTACCTTTTTCCAAAAGAAATCTGATTTCCTTGGGCACACTATCTCTCAATATGGGATTCACCCCCTTAAAGACAAGGTGGAAGTGATATATAAAATTCCTGTACTCAAAACTCTTAGCGACATGCAGTTTTTGGGATGATGGGGTATTACCACCAATTCATCCCCAAATTCGCCCAGCTTAGTGAGACCCTTATACGTCTCTTGGCGAAAACACCCCCTTCCATCAGAGTGTTGAACAAAAGGCCGCATTTGAGACTCTGAAGGAGTTGCTGCAAAAAAGGTCCATCATCCATCACCCTGAATATGTAAATCCCTTTATGTTGTTCACGGATGCCACTGATTACACCATTTGATCCACCTTGGCTCAGCTGAATGAAAATGGAGTTGATCATCCCGTATCTTACTTCAGCAAGATGCTCCCAAAAGTTGAGCGAACTACAGCGACATTTAAAATGAGTGCCTAACTGTTTTATTTGCAGTCAAATACTATCACCCTATTCTTTATGGGACATCATTCAAAGTAAATAATGACCATGCTTCATTGAAATGGTTGCAGAATATGAATGATACCACTGGGCGTTTGGCTCTCTGGGATCTTAAGCTCCAGCACTACAATATTATCATTGACCATTGAGTTGGGATGCGCCATATAACGTTGATGAACAGATACTGATGCCTGTCCTTCACCATGACAATAGCGAAGCAGAGAGGTTGCATGACCTCCTAACGAATCCCGATGCATAGGCTGATGAAGATGAACCAAACAGAAACTGCTCGCTCAGCACGCCCACAACACAAAGGTAGATAACGGGAAATTATATAAGAAAGTAGGGGTATATTGGTTGCCCTATCTCCGGCCATCTGAGCGAGTAGTCATCTTACAGTCTCACACTAACATGGGGCATGGAGGAGTACGCAAAACTCATGAGTGGGTAAAAGAATGGTTTTACTGGGAGAGCATCTTGTAAACCATAATTGAAGTCTTGGATGCCTGTCTGAAATGTAAAAAACAATCCAGCTTTAAGATGTGATATCATTATCAGCCACAACGCCTTGACGACCTTTCCATACCACAATTTTGGATGTAAAAGGGCTTCTAACTTAGACCACCTGTGGTAATCATTACATCTTGGTTAGAATTAATCATTTCTTTAAATGGTTTGAAGCTGTTGTACTTCCCAAACAGACTGCTAGAGCCACGGCCACCTTCTTACACCAGTACCTCTTCACCTGGCATGGGTGCCCCAGGTCCTCCTATGTGACAATGAAAAATAACTTTACCTCACAAGTGGTAAAGCTCCTTGCCACCTCCATGGGAGCTCAACAACACTTATCTTTCCCCTATAACCCATCAACAGATGGTGCAGTAGAGAGAGTTAACGTTACCCTGGCCTCAATATTATGCAAAATGGCCAATTCAGACCCTCTTCACTGGGATCTTTATTTACCCAGTGTCCTCAAGCCTATTTTATTAGATATCATAGCATCCTAAAGATTTCCCCTTTCCATGTGTATATAGGTGAGAACCTGGGGTGCCAGTAATATTAGCCAAAGATATTTTCTCTGACCAGATTGATCCTTAATAATCTATAAATAAGTTGTCCCAGCACATCATAAAATTACAATTAGAGGCCTTTACTAATATAGGAAAGACCGTTGCCAAAGAAGGCCAAGCCACAAATGAACTCAGGGCCCTTCTTCCTTCACTTCTAGTATCTGACTTGGTACTATACTACCTCAACCAATTTACTCCAAGATGTAAAAAGCTCAGTTCTATCTGGGAAGGGCTATTTTTGGTCAAATACAAGCAAGTGGATGAGTATTCTATCAGATCCCTTGCTTCTGGACTCACAATTAACCGAATTCAAGGCTTCTTCCTTCATCCCTATTCTCCCCCTGTAACGGTCAAGGCGTTGCCTGACTATCATATTGCCCTAGTCTTCACTACGGCAATAGTTGAGGCTGGGGGAGAGGGGCTCGACAACACCAATTTTTATAAATGGCAATCTGATGAATCAGATGCCACAAAATCGGAGATAAAAATAAATTGTAAGGCTGACAGGGAAGGGAAGCCTCAGAAATGGTGCTCTGGCCAACCAGATGCCTTTGAACACAATATTCCTAAATGCGGCAATGAGGGATCAGACCCTCAGACACGAATTTCTGGCCAGCCAGTTACAGCTAAGCTCAATGCCCAAAAGTGTATCAACAAGGATGAAAATCATTATAAATGGCGCTCTGGTCAACCAGATGCTGCCAAATCAAATTATACTAAATGCAGCGATGAGAGAGCAGACTGGACCCAGATTTCCAGCCAATCAGGTGTGGCCAAACCTGACGTTCATGGAAGTATTGACAAGGAGGAAAATCCTTGTGAACGGCGCTCTGGCCAACCAGATGTCACCAGATGAAATATTACCAAAAGAGGCAATGAATTAATATCGAGGAATATGGGCGAAGAGAATGGCCTGGGCTTCAAGAGTAAATCAAAGCCAAAAAATAAATGTGGAAAAGTTTCCACAACCCTGAGGGTACCCAGCCCGAGTTTGAGAATGGGTCTCGACGCCAGAATTGAGGGTCTAGATTCTTGAATAGGGCCCGCCATCAGGAAGACGCCTGCAGACTCCGCAGGGAACAGGACCCAAACTTCCCCACTAAGCTCAGTATAAATCTGAGCAGGTGAAACTGCTATACACAGTTTCATCTTCTATAAATTAAATAAAAACTTAATAAATTTGCAATTAAGTTTTCAAATTTGCAAATCAGTTCAATAAGGGAAAACCTGTAAACCACACATGGACAGCAGCTCAGACTTTGACAAGACCATCCAGTCCTTGTACGCCCTCTTGGGGGTCAGGACCTCCTTCTGAGTGCCAGCATAGTCTTGACTGTAGCCCAAACTTTCTTAGTAAAGTGGTTTCCATACAGTCGGATTAGGGACATCTCCACAGCAGGGCTATCCTGCCTGTGGGCACTCACCTGTGCACTCTTGCTAAACTTCTTTGTGGCAGTTTTCAGAGACCCCATCCATCACACCTCTCAGCATTCTTGAGGGGGTGATGTTGGACATTTGCCTCTCAAGCTTCAAGAAGAATGTTGTGTGAAAAAATCGGCTGAAAAGAGGAAATGTCAGACATTTACAAGTCCGTGATAATGAGGAGATTAATTTTAATGATAGTAACGATTTAATCAGCCTAAAGACCCTAGCTGATTCTTGGTGGAACCCTGCAAATTCTGATAACACAATTTTGAAAACTCCACAGGCAATATAAAATAATATTGAACAGTTAGATTACTCTGACCACGCGGCAGACCCTGGGGTGTCTATCAGATGGTACTCCACCAGCTAAAACCAGGTACATTCAAGCACCGATGTGGGGACCACCCCCTTTTATAGGTGTGGTGGAGGATCCCCAAGGTAAGATAGTTTTCTCTGATGGGGATTGGCTGAAGTATATTAATCGATACCTCATAGGTACTTATTACCAAAAGACACTCCCCATCCATCGTTAAGCCAAAGTGAAGCGAGTTTTCTAATTTAATATATTGTGGGGAAGGCTGACCATGGGACAGACACTTCCAAATACGACTCAGAAGAGACAAAATTAGTACCAGGGGAGGCACCCCAGAGAAGCGATGCTATCTCTTGTTGCCAGTGGGAACGCCACTTATGTGGAGGGGGAGGGAACGTGTGAAGGGGCTTTAGCCACTATTGAGCACGTGTGGAGGAAGGGGTCAGATTTGATGAACCAGACTGGGAACCAGGAGGAGACCAGCTGTTGGCGACGCGGTGGGAGATATCCAAACATCCACGCTTGAAAGTGGTCCACCAAATGAGACCGGAATCTGTGGACATCTTCTGGGAGGGTGGGGGTGGAACCTGAGATGGCATCATAGACAATCATGTAGATGGTCCACATGGCGATTGCAACCACCAAAGCACGGAGGGAGGGTGGAAGGGAGGAGGCCATTGATAGAGCAAACATATCTCTCGACAGACTGAAGGGATGCGTTTGATCCTGGCCCAGTAGACGTTGAACTTCGCGCCATATCACTTTAGAGGTGGGGCACTTCTCCAGGCGGTAGAACAGCGTTCTATACTGGCCACACACAACACAGGATGAGTGTAAATCGTTAGAGCGCTTGGCTGTACAATACACCCGCCTCAGGCAGTGCCACACATGGGAGTGGACTTGAGGCTGCAACAGAGGATGATGTACATATTTCCAGATAGTTTTTTGGATCTCAATGGAGTAAGGGATGTCCATCATGTCCAGGTAGTCCACCCTGGAGAGGAAATGGGGCCAAATGGGGATCACGCCATCATGGATGGGTAGCCCCTGTACCTCTTGTGTGAACTGAGGAGAGGGGCGGCCTCTTTGGGTTGTATGTCCGCTAATACAAGTTCTCCACTCAGCGCTCTGCATGGAGAGTAGGATTCATTTGTAGTGAGTTTTAGTCCCGTGAGGACCTGTGGCCGATGTGTGTGATGCAAGGTACTTCATCAGGGAGTGGGGGTTCGATGGATTGTTGAGGCCCAAGGCGCGGGAGAAGTTGGAGTGGGCTGCGCGGGACTAGTGTTGGGAGGGGAGTGTAGGGGTGGTGACAGCCGCAATCCAGGTGCCCAGGATCTTGGCAGCATGGGCTTTGAAGTCAAGCAGGCCCATGCCACCATGATGATGAGGGCCAAACATGACCTCTAGCCGCACTGGTGGAGGGTAGCCTGACCAAAGCCATCCTTGCAGCAAGGCATACAAGGATTTGAAAAAGCTTGGGGAGAAGGGGATGGCGTGGGCTCCAAACCAGACTTTGGAGAGGAGCATAGAGTTGGCAAGAACAACCCTGCCGGTAAGGGAAGTAGGGTGGGCTCTGAGAGAGGCGATTTGCTTCATCACGTTGTCCAGAATATGGCACTCCATTACTGCTGACGCGTAACCGCCTGCCTCCATCCACACGGCCAGATGGCGTACCGGTCCTATGGTAGGACGTGGCACAAAGGGGAGCACCAGTGGAGCGGTGTGTGTTGAGTTAGTAGGGCGTGGACGTGGGCGAGCAGATGGGCCGGGTTGGGAACTAATTACTGGGGTCCAGTAGTTCTGAAACTGACCAAGGAGGATGATTTCGGTTTTGGAAGCGTTCAGTGCTGCGTTGCTTACCTGGGAATATTCCTGAATGAGAGCTTCAAGCGCGTGAATCTTTATTAGACACCCCAACCACAAAATCATCTGCAAATGCCATCATCTTGACTGGGGCTTGGCCTGGTACATGGACCCCAGTGAGTTGGGCATTCACATTTCGCAGTAGTGGGTCAAGGCTGAAAATGTTTAAGAGTGGGCTAAGGGGAACCCCTTGTCGCAAGCCCCTTTGAGGGCAGACTACTTCCGTTAGGAAGCCAGGGCCACGTACTGCTATTGTTGCAGATTCTGTGAGAAGCATTACCCAGTTGATGAAGTAAGGGGGTAAGCGGAACTGATGGAGGCAGGCCCTTAGGTATTCCCAGTTTACTCTATCATAGGCCTTTTGTTGATCCAAGAATACAAGTGCCCCAGAGGCTGTGGATTGATATACATTAGCCACAGAGTGCACGTTATCCCAAATTGACCTTCTGGGGATGAAACCGAATTGTTCTGGGGAGATGGTGGCAGATGCTACAGTCCCTAATCGGTTAGCCATAATTTTTGTTAAAATTTTAGTATCTATGTTTGTTAGAGAAATGGGGCGCCAGTTAGCTAAGTCTAGCTTATCCCTTTTCTTGAAGAGTGTGACAGTAAATGCCTCATGTCCTCATGGTAGGAGGCGCGTTTCCAACAGGCTTTGGTTAAGTGAGGCGAGCAGCAATGGGGATATATATTTGAAATATTTTTTGTTGAACTCATATGGAATGCCATCTGGGCCTGGGCATTTTCGGTTTGGTGCACCATGAATGGCTGTCCATAATTTGTTTGGAGTAATTAAATTCATTATTTCCGGGTATCAGAAAATGGTGCAGATGTGGGCTCAGTCGAGAATTTCCACCACTTTGGCCAGCTGAATTGGATCAGCTCGGTACAACTCAGAGTAATATTTTTGTATTTTGATTGCCACTTCAGCCAGTGTATCCGCAATGGAATTATCTGAACTTTGCACCTGTGTGCAGGCCACGCTCTGGCGTGGTGCAAAAAATTTTCTAAAAAAATGTGCGGTACACTTGTCACCTTTTGTAATGCATGTGGCCCTGTATTGAACACAAACCCAATGTTTGTGTTGCCTTTAGAATGCGTTGAGGTGGGCGGCTGCCTCCGCCCACTTCTGGCCCCATGCAGGGCTGTATCCTGTAACTGGGATATTGGACTCCAAGTGTGCCAACTCTGCCAGAGCACGCGAGATAACCACTGATGTGGCTCGTGAGCATCTGGAGGAGAGATGGCGAGAGTGGTGGATGGTATCCTCCGTGAAAATTGCCCATGTGGAATTGGGGTCCGCGCAAAACGGTGCAACAAACTTTTTTGCCAAAGTTGCCTCTTCCAACCATGTGGAAATCCTGGTGACGCGAGCTAAGGGGGGCGGATTTTGCACTAATGTGGGTCCTTAGCAGCTGTGACAGGTAGGTGGTAGGTTAGCAAGACCAGCCGATGGTCAGAGAATTCCATTTTCATTGTTTTAAAGTGGGAGATGTGGGGTTGAAATTTCTCCAGCATTAGAATAAGGTTGATGCGGGTCATGGACCTTAATTGGCCATTGTGGACGTGGGGACGCATCATGTTTTCAAGCAGCGGGGCATGTCTCAGCAGCGCATCCATTAACCCAAGGGTGGCCTTTAGAATGCGCAGTTCTACGTGACCCTGGGGGCGTGGGAGGAGGAAGGCCAACGGTCCGTTGGTGTGTTTAGCCAACAGTTCATATCGCTGACTATGAAAGGGTCTGGGGGTAACAGGAGGGATTTGATTGATGAGAAAAATTCCTGACGTTCTCATGCACAGGTTGAGGCATAGATGTTGATGACAGCATGTGCCACGTTGGCCCATGAGAAAGTGACAACAAGCACTCGGCCATTTAGGAATGTTTCTGAGGATACAAATTTGAAAAAATTATTTTTCCAAATTAGCACCCCACAGTGCTTCAACCAAAAGGATAGGGATGGGAGGAGCATTGTTTTCCAAGTTTCCTCAGAACCTCGTGGACAGTGGACTCCTGGATGGCCAGGATATCCATGGGTAAATTGGGTTGTAAAAAAGTCAGTTTCCTAGACTGGGATGGGGAGGCCTTGAGTCCAGCGATATTCAATGTCCCTAAAGTGAAAGTTTCCCCTATTGCACCTTAAGTGTGAGGGGGTGGGCCCCTGGGCCCATCGGCCTCTTCTAGATCCCCACGGGCCTTCACAGCAGCGCAGGTGTTAGCAGCAATGCTATCGGAGTTTTTGTTGATTTTTGCAGAAAGAGTTTCATTGGCTTTAGCCTTCGCTTTTTGTTTTCCTGACATCAGACAAATTTTGCGGTGCAGATGAGTTTGGTGCACTGTTGAGCGGGTCAAAAAATTTTTTTGTTGGGATAGGTCCCAAGTCAGTATTGACCAGAGCTTGGGTGCAACAATTGGGTGTGATTGAATCTCCCATCGGATCCTCAGATTGAGTGGCCCGCTCAGCATGGGCTTCACAATCTGATTGGTTGATGGATTCTCAAGTTGCTTCCGCCATGAAGGTTTCCATGTCCTCCTGGCGTTGTGAGTGTGGGATAGCGGTGGTGGCCTTGGCCACTTCCTTGGCCGTGGCCCTATGGGCCTGCTTGGCCTTCAGCTGCTCTTGTTGGGAGATAGGCTTTACCAGTAGGTAGCAGCCTTATGCTCCCCATGGGAAAGCCTCCTTGGTGCTTGTGGTTGGTTTGTAGTGCGCCTCTCCGCTGGCCATGGCCGCTGAGGGGTGCTCTTGGAATGTGACGCCCTCCTTGATGGGGCATGCGTGCGCCTTATGGCCAAACGCGTCACAGTGGGTGCAGATGGGGGGCGCGCTGTCCACGGTTACCCAGAAAGGGTGGGTGGTATGCCCTTCAATGTTAATAAAAGTGGAGTGCGGGATCTGGGTTAGGTCCTTCACGATCTCCTCAGTTGGGATCAGAACTTTGATGGCTTTGCCGGTGCACAGGTGTGGCATCAGCATGAAGCGTTGCATTTTGAAAGATTGTATTTCGCCATATATGGCAAGACCATCTTTCAGGTGTTGTTCCAAAATGTCACGTTTAAAATAGTAGGCAAAAAGTTGAACGTAAGGAAAAACTGGTTTGATTTTGTCCATCTGGTGTGTTTGGTTTCAATGACCCATTGCCCTTCAGGGAGGTCGACCACTACGTGCACTGCTGCAGCCTCATCTGCTGCGTTTTTGCTTTTTAAACCTAGGTCCAGCCAACCGTGTGACATGGAGTGAGGTGCAACGTACACTGCGGTCAGGAAAATTATGTGCACATCTTCACAATATTTTTACCATAAGGCCATTTTTTGGATGTCCAGAAACACGCGGACTCTGAATTCCACCGACGAAAGTGGCTGGGAGTGTGGCGTGTTGATGTACTGGTTGCATCATGCTTGCCATGCGAGTATCTCTGGGGAAATAGTGACCGTCGGTTTTTTAAGATTTTTGTCTAATCTGCTGGATTCTCTGGGGGCGTTTTCAAACGTTGGAGGCTGCAGGCCTTCCACCTGCTCCTCTTACCTTGCTTGCCCAACTGCTCCCTGACATGGGCGCAGACTAATCTCCTCTGTGAGATTATCAAACTAGATTCAGTCTTGAATTGAATAGGTTGCAAAAGTGATTGCAACGAGAAAGAAAAGTTGGTTGTGAAGCGAGTTTTCTGAGCTTCAATAGTATGAACTTGAATATTTCATTATTTGGATTATAACAAACCATTCTAAACTTACTAATGTTTTTCCTTCAACCCTTGTTACCATTTTAAATACTGAATGGTCAAATATTATGAGCGCTTGTTTTTTTACTCCGCGGATTTCCCTGTTACAAAACTTATAAAAACCTAAACGTTTTAGTAGTTTTTTTATTCTATTATAAGTGGTGAAACCCCCCACCTTTAATTTGTTGGATTTTATGGTCACCAAGCACCAGTGAGCCTTTACAACGCCAAAAAACAACAAACACCCGTGCATTGGAGCATATTCCTCTCTGCTCATTTGCTTTGGAAGCTTCTCTTGTCAGCTACAGCAGTGGCTTTAACCAATATTCCCTACAATTTACTCATTGTAACCCAATTTATGCTCAATTAAAAAGGTGTTATTAATTTTAAGCAGGGCTATCTCTCCTTGCTTAACTATGAGGTTCCTCAAATTCTGTCTAATAATGAACTCATTAGAAAAGTATACGCTTGCACCGCTTAGTATCCCTCCTCCACTTTATCCCTGCATTACACCACAGCTGATAGGCATACCAAACTGTTGCATCCCTCATTGGACGCCCTGGAGAGTATCCCTTTCTATGCTTCTGAAGAGGTGGTCATTAAGGCTGGGGAACAAAGGGCAGTTTATACGAAAATTACCATGCAAATCCCATACAACTGCCTACTGCACCTCATTAGCATAGAGGTAGTTAGTCCTTTAGAGCCCAGAGTTTTGTCAGGCTTGTTAGACCCCCGCCTATCAATGGACTATTAACCTTTCACTATGGAATCTCACCAAGAAGGATATGGTGGTAAAAAATCATCAGGAGATTGGAAGAGGAATGCTGATTCCCCTTGAGAAAATAAAGTAAGTTCATTGTATTGGGTCTATGGCAGATATGGGCTTACCTGATGACCAATCAATATGTACCCTACCTTTCGTTCATATATCCAATTAACTTTAGCTGATATGGAGAAAGTCCACACTCTACTTATGGCCTACAGTGACATTTTCTTAAAATCTGACACTGATTATGGGCACATGAAGGGTGGACTCATACTATTGACATTGGAGAGGATTGACCCATTTTCTCAAAGCCCTATCGCAAATTAAGAGTTTATGAGCTACAGATGTGGACGGAGCTCAAACAGCTACTGGACGCTAGTTTGCTGGTGCCGTCATAAAGCCTTGATCATCCCGCTTTTAATAATAAAGAAGAAAGTGGAGGTGACCATCTAGTACTAAAAAAAGAAGAAAGTGGAGGTCATTGGGTAGTGATGGACTACCGCAAATTAAACAACCTTACTAAGGAGGATAGTAACCTGATCCCTCACATTGATGCTGTTTTAAAACCAACTCTCTGGGTCCAAGTTCTTTTCAGCCATGGACCTGGCTAGCGGTTTTTGGCAAATAGACATTTCTCCACAAGACCAGGAAAAATTGCTCTCATTTGCACTGAGGTCTCTTCCAACCTACCTGACTAATGCAAGGGTTGTGCAATGCGCCCACCACTTTCCAGCGAGCAATGGTTCATATCTTCCATGATCTAAAAATAAGCTGCGTCATCATCTATCTCAATGATATTATAGTTTTCTCTAAGACTATCAATGAACACCTCGCCCATCTTAAGGAGATTTTAACGCTTGCGGACATCTAATATCAAAATAAAGCCCTCCAAATGTACCTTTTTCCAGAGGAAGCTGAATTTCCTAGGACACGCTATCTCACAAGATGGGATACAACCACTTCAAGATAAAGTCGAAGCAATATCCAAGATGCCTACACCCAAAACCCTTTGCAACATCAAGGTACTTTTGGGCATGATGGGGTACTACCATCAATTTATCCCAAAATTCGCTCAGCTTAGTAAGTCCCTTGTCCGCCTCCTGGCTAAGAACACCCCCTTCCAAAGGTGTGCTGAACAAAATGTCGCGTTTGAGACTCTGAAGGAGCTATTACACAAAAGGCTGATACTCTGTCACCCTAAATACAGTAAACCTTTCACGTTATTCACAGATGCTTCTGACTACGCTGTTGGAGCTATATTGGCTCGATGGATGAGCATGAGGTTGATCATCCCATGTCATATGTTAGAAAAATGCTTTCAAGTGCTGAGCGTAACTACAGCATTCACGGAGAAGGAGTGTTTGGCTGTCCTGCTCACTTTCAAACACTATCTTTTATTCCTATATGGAACTCACTTCAAAGTGATCACAGATCACACTTCTCTAAAATGGCTGAAGAATATGAAGGACCACATGAGGCGGTTAGCTCGCTGGGCTTTGAAGCTCCAGCATTATGTTATGACTATTGAGGATTAGGCAGGAACGCGCCACATGAATGTAGATGGGTTAACATGGTTGCCCTTCTTCATTTAGACAATTTTGAAGCAGCGAGGCTACATTATCACATTTTGACTCCAGATGCTTGGGCTGATGAAGATAAACCAGTCCAAAAAATGCTAGCTCGACATTCCCAAAACACCAAGGTGGAAATAAAAAGTTATATAAGAAGGTAGGAGTAGATTGCCCTACCTTCAGCCGTCAGAGCGATTCCTGTAATTTTACAGTCTCACACTAACATGTGGCATGGCGGAATAAACAAAACATATGAGTGGGTAAAAGAGCGAAAATGTGAGAGGGCATCTTGGAAGCCATAACCAAAGCCTTGGATGCTTGTCTGACCTGTAAAAAACAATCTAGATTTAGGACCCAATATCAGTATCAACCTAAGACGCCCCAACAACCCTTCCACACCATAAGTTTAGATGTGGTAGGTCCTCCCTCAGACCAGAAGTGGCAATCGCTATATCCTAGTTTATATTAATCATTTCACTAGATGGGTTGAAGCTGTGGCTCTCCCCGCTCAGACTTCTAATACCACGGCCACCTTCTTACATTATTACATCTTCACCCAGTGTCAGATTCTGGTTGTTGACTTGAAAATAAACCTTCAACAACAATCAGGTTGGGCCAATTATCCTTTCAACGCTTGAGCTAATGCCTATATTCGCACCTCAAAGCCTATTGCAATCATACAATTTGGGCTGTTTATCTCATCGACAATTTGATCAAGTATTTTATCAGGCACTCAGCCCAAATATACTTGCTTATTGTGGCCAATTTCGATGCATCAAATCTCAGCAACTGGTCCCAATTATCAAAACACATTCAACTCAATTGTATACAAAATAATTTGGGGATGACCCAAAGTTAATGTCAAAAAAACCTGTGGACTTTGGAAGAATGAAAAATCTAATCAATTTCCCACCTTAAGGCGAAATTTGTATGTCAATCCACATAATTGGCACAATAACGCTTGTGTGGACCACCCAAAAGGGGTTACCTAGTGCAATTGAGGAAGAGGCCTGCCAACATTCAATTAGGGGTGCATCATTTACTTCAAATAGGACCAAAATTTCACAAAAGTTGTGTTTCATTAACATTATTTTTTTTTAGTACTAGATGGTCCCAACCTTGTTTCATTAACATTA